>JANHGB010038316.1:0-99417 GCA_026283785.1 Coracopsis vasa
ATAAATTGTTCTCACTTTTGAAAATACAAGAGCTGGTCAAAATATGAATGGATAACATTAAAAAAAAAAAAAAAAAAGAAAAAAGATGAGGAACTTTACAACTGTGTCTCTGGACAGCTATCAGCCTGCTTTGAATACCTATTTAAATGACATGCTAAATCTAATGGCTAATGTGGGCCACAGCAGATTGAGTCTTAAACTTTAGACCAAGTGAAAACACTGTTTAAACATTTGCCCAAATCCATATTAGAGCCTAACAGCTATTGCTCTGATATTTAACAGGGCTTTTTTAAACTTCGATACAAAGGACTACTGTTGACCCAGAAAATTTCTTGCAGGCAGCAACCTACTCTCAATATAAACTTCTAACTGCAAACACAGGAAGTATGAAATAGCGCCACAGAGCTGGCTACTCATCACTGCTTTCAGAAGCCAGTGGTTTCTGTGGGCTGGTTAGGTGTTATTATTTTCACGCCTCTCTCATTATTTCCAACACAAAGGGGGGAAAAAAGCAAACACACACCCCCATGTACACGCACACTCTGCAGGATCCAAATACAGAGATCTAACAGAGCATACATATTTTATCACAATGCTTTTACAGCCAAGGGCAGCATGGAGCAGTTTAACAATGCCAAATGTATCTTCAAAATGATTTGTAAAATGGTTGCTTAGATGGCTCCACTAACATTTGTCACATTGTAGGGTATGTGATTAGGAATAAGCCTGATTTATTATCCTCAGCAGTGCAAATGCTGGCAGTTAAATGCTGACCTTGACTAGCCACTGCCATCAAACTCATTTGTGTCTCTGAGAGTTAGCTTTAGTGATAGTTATATGGAGAATTAATTTGAAATAACAGATTTTGTAAAGAAGAGTCAATAAACCCACAGATAATCCAGCATTTTAGAAGCTGATTATATAGGTTATTATACTTTTCAAACCAGATGTCATACAGGAGCACAGTTTAAACAAACGATGCTTCTCTGATGATAAGCACTCCAAAGAAGCATAAGCCACAGTATGAATCCCAAATTCATTTGTTCCCAGCACTTTTATTATTATGAGATCTAGATGAGTCCTTTTTAATTTCACATCACTGATTTTTTTCATACAGAAATTTTCTGGTAGTAAAACAAGAAGAAGGAACCTGGGTGCACCTCAATAAAGCAAGCTTTGCAAAAACAAAGGTAAAAAGAAGTTGAGGTGAGCATTGTATTTTCACAAAAAGAAAAAAAAAAAAAGAAACCCAAAAAAAACCCAACAAAACAAACCAACAACCAAACAACAACCACTTCAAGATGAAGAATAATCAGGATATTCAAGAAACAAAGACTGCCAGCATCTTCTTTCTATCCTCTCACCTCATTTCTGAAGGGGTGTAACCTCCAGCGAGAATCCTCTTTTACTGCGGACTGGCACAGGAGAACATCATAGTTAACTCTGCACATACAGATACAGAAACCAATCTTCCTGGGGCCCAAAACAAGAGCTGTCTATTTCAGTCGTATTTCACAACCAGGACATGGGTGGTCCGACTGAGCGCGGAGACCAGAGCTCGACCATGGATGGTCTGACTGAGCATGGAGACCAGAGCTCGACCCGTCTTTCACACCCAAGGAAGCTCAGACGATCAGGAGGCGGCCAAGAGTTGACCAAGAGCCGCCGAGCCGGTCACGCCACTGCAGCAGCACACCCACACGCTTGATCCTCACCAACCTCAATGCACAAGCCAGTCAAAGCAGCCCAAGAGAGACAAGAAACTCCCACACTGAATAGGCAATACAACTCCTTGCAACCAGGCACTAAAATCAAGAGACTGATTACCAAGTTTATGCTACTCTAGAAATACACTTCTTTCCCCCTTCCAAATACTCCCCTGAATTCTTCCTGGTTTCCACAGCTAATCTGTTTCCATTGACTGGTCACTTCTCTGGCAGCTCTCCTTTCTTTAAGTCATCATTCACTCAGCCATCAGAGTAGATAGCATAACCATCTCCTCTTCAGATTACCCCCATTATTTTTGCACATGTTCACATAGAAAGAGTAATTTCACTGCCCAAGATAACTACTAGTTATTTAGAAAATGCTATTATGGTCAACAGTTGTGCAATAGATTATTCGATCGGTACACCATGATGTTTTGGTGATGACCTCCACCATAAGCATGTATCATCCTCCAGATTTTAATTGTCAATGGTAAGGCTTGACTAGTATCATTTTTACCTTATGCAGCCTGAATTTTTTAAGAAGTTTCACTGCAGGAAGGCACCCTGGCTCTTTCCTGTAACTCCTTGCATAAAGCAAGTTAGCAGACTGGAAAATGGTATTTCTTAAATGTCAGACTATATAAACCAATCTTCTTGTCAGCAGACCAAGAAAGCACAGAGAAGTGAAAAGGTGCACAGATGAAACTATCAGGTTTGCAGAGGAGAAGGCAGTCACATGGGACAACACGAACACTGAGCTGAGGAAGGACCACTGAAACCAAACCACCCCTGAGCCTTAGCAACACTCCTGCATGCAGGCAGAGCAACATTTACCCTCTGATGTTTGGCAGAGAGGCATACAAATTACAAAATAACCCAGCTGCAAATTCTGCTGGCTGAGCTTCTCAGGGCATTACCCTGCTTCTGTAGAGATGAAGGCAGACATTACAGAAATGGTATTGAATAAAACAATAGGAATTTATGGCCACTAACAACCCTAAAACCTGCAGCCTTAAAAAACAGCTAAGATTTTTTTTCCTAAGACTAAACCTTAGAAAAAAACAAACAAAACCTTTAAGGCTCAGAAATCTTAATCAAGTTCTAAATATTTTAGGAAAGATGTGCTCTTTAGTGCATATTATGGATGACAGACATCAAGCATAACATCTGAAGCAGTGCACCTTTACTTTGACATCTGGAGTACTGTATCAGTCTAAGTAATATATGTGGTTAAGGAAAGAACTATTATTTTTTTTTAACATCTTTTCTCTACTAGAGTAACAGAGATAACAGAAAAATATCCACTAAAAATATATTATCAATGTGAAATAATCAGGAAATTAAATTAAGGAAGAAAAATTATGTAGAAAATAGCATCTTCTTGTGCTATAAATCAGTTGCGTTTGAAAACACCAAACTTTAGGATCCTGAAGCTCTTGCTTGGATTACCATTTATTAACCTTTATTTGGTTTGTTTCAGCTTATTATGAAGAATGCATCCAATCCAGTATTACTTCTTGTAATTCAAAGCAATGGACCAGTATCTCACCAAAACAAACTTTTTTTGCCACCTGCAACTTTAAAGGTTTATTTTTAAGAAATTAAAAAAAACCCAAAACAACCCCCAGAAAATCCAGTAGCTGTGATAGTATATTTAATTTAGTGGTCAGTCTCAATTATTTGGCTCTTTTTTAAGCACAGAGATATTCTCTTCCAAGACAGAAAACTTTCAATTGTTTGAACTTTAAACACTACAACCCTAATACAAATGTACAGATTACAAAATTAATCCAGTATTTTCAAATTCTGTTTTTCTTTTAAGAAATACACAGTATGATGAAACATGTAAGAATCAGAGGCTAAAGCACGTATGGTTAAGAGAAAACAAATCGAGAAATCAGATCACTTCTCTCCTCAGCAGCTCCAGCTTTCACCTTAAGTTACTCAATTTAGCAATGCCTAAGGGTCATATACCACATTTTCATACCTGGATCTTAATTACGGTAACAAGCAAACTCTGATGCACACTGATAACAGAAAAGGGTCCCTCCTTTCTTCCAAACCTCTCCAAATCTAAAAAGATTCACTCAAAAAAGCATTTAAATTCCAGGGTTTATTCTGCAAATAGAAGCTGATGGGTTCTCCTGTGCTGCAGTCACCAGTGAACAGGTTCCTGTATTTAATTTAACCTTAAGGCATATGTTGATTTTACAAAATGAAGCAAGTGTACTAAGCTCCTTCAGTTCCCATTTACCTTAGTGGATACTGACAGGACCCAGCATTTCCCTCAATCCAACTGTAAGCCTTGACTTTTCCTTGACCTTCTCTACTGAAATCTTTTGGCACAACCTGTAGCTGGCTATCCAAATTTTACCTTCAAATAATCTGTTGACTATAGAAAAAATATAAACTAAAGAGTAAAAAAACCATGTTCTGGTGGACTGAAACTGAGGAGCACTTACCTTCTAGGGAAATAAATCTACTTTTTACCCACTGATTTACTGATCAGAGAAGGTGTAACATCCTCCTAATACTCCTCTACACTGCACTTTTCACCTCTAGCTACTGTCACAATGTACCAAGATTCAAATGCCCCAGGGAGATAAAACTGACTTGTTCTGCATGTTTTTTTAGTACATAAACATATTTATCTATTGAAATGGAATGGCCAACATAAACAGGGAGTTCCCTATCAGGAGCAAACCTTCAACTTTGGAAGCTAGAGAACAACAGTAGCCTCATAGCGCATTCTCTCTAACTTTTCATATTTGGTCTACTTATAGAATGAGTGCAGTTTAAATGCATGCAATGTTGGTATCTGTGCTGCTGATTATAAATTGCTATGTACTGTATGGCAAGATAAGGCAGGAACAGTTTATCTGGAAAGTGATCTAGTTAATTATTGAAAGTCTATTGGGGGCAGGAGCAGGGAGTTCACTTAACTCTTTTCCTGCACCTGATCGCCTGCCATGACTAAAAGGGAAGAGAGAAAGCTTCCGAAACATGGTTTTTCATAGCATCATCTTCCACCACTGGAAAATATGTAAACTATCATCTATCATGATCACTCTTGCACAAGAGCATAGTGGCGTTTATTCAGTGATGCTCTGCTGCCTTCTTCTTAAGCAGTATTTTGAAACAGCATAAAATGAAGGGATTCAAGGGAGGTTCACCTGCTGGTGGGGACACCAGCAGGAAATCATTACCACTTGCAGGCAAGACAAGACTGTGTGACTATTTTGCTCTGCTACTGAAGATTTCTTAGACAAATTAAAATTGAACAAGGAAGAAAGAAGAAAAATATACACAGAAGCCCAAAGCAGGGAGATGCTATCAGTAATACGAACGTCTCCTTAAAAAGCCTCCACTTTTCAAAATAAAGCTCATTACTTCCTCAAGTTCTTCCCTCAGAGTCTAAAGAAGCAGCTCCTAAAAATACTTGCCTTTGCTTGAAAGCTTTATTTTATGAAACCCTTATTACAGCAACCTGAAATGACACTGAAGATCAAGTATTAACCATCTTCAACCTTAAGAAATGTCATTCTGTTGCAGAGACAAAAACCTACCTTGCATGTCCATATGTCCCCATAAGTCCTGAAATAATGCCTGTATCAAAAATATTAGTTTATAACAGAAGCAGCTTGGTCCAGTCATACGTAGTTTCCTATTATAAACTGTTTGCTTTATCTTCTGAGTACTTACAAAGAAAACCACCACACCACTAATGCCCTAACCACACAATATAAAAAGTTTACAAGAGTTCCATAATCAAATAAATAATATATATATTATGTGTCATAATAGCAAAAAGTAAGCTGAACTGCCATCCTCAGTCTACTGGGGATTAAAATACCACAATAGAAAAACCTCCAGAGCAACCATGAAACCATAGGGAAAAAATGCACCAAAGCACAAAAAAAGGTTACCATGGGAACAAAGGCTATTTTCCAACTTGTCACATAAAAGCCCCAGTATGGCAGACCTTTACTCATAAGAGCAATCCCACAGGCTTCGAAAGGCAACATGTATAATTACTGCTTGAGCTAAAAGAATCCAATGGGGGAATGGAAGGGGAGGATGGGGGTTGACTTTTCAAGTCCCTTGTGCCCCCCTCAACCAACAAGATAAACTTAAGATGGATGCTGAAAGCATATTAGCACTACCAGTGTATGCTATATTATAATTCCACATAGGAACAGAAAACAGAAGTAGAAAAGCCTGCACACTAATCTAAACTTCATAAACAAGGCATAGGGAAAAAATGAAAGGCAACAGACAGCTCACAATACTATTTGGTATGAGTTACCAACGCAGAACTGAATAATAAGACTTAAGCCCATAAGCGTATCGGAGAAATTCCTGACATTAACAGACTTAAATATCTTACATGCAGAGAGTTCTGCATGCATTTGTAAAAGGGAGGTTGGAAAAAGAAATAATCCACTGAAGATGATCTTACTAATCAAAAGGTAGTAATCCTTAATAAGGTTAGGCACAGTGCTTTACATTTTGCTGGAAGTTTCCAGCTTGGCATTTGTTTCAGATGATACAGTAAAAGCCGACTCCCAACTTTACCACCATCTCTAATGAACAGGTATTTTAAAAGGCAAATAGTCACATTATTTTGAAATATCTTCTGTGACTTCTAAAAAACACTATCTGAAATAATGAAGGCTTCATTTTAACTAACATTTTTCCATTTTAAGGAATTCAAGCTGTTCACGGTGTTTTAATGCATGAAATTATTACTTGATAGAAGCAGCGAGAAGCCTCCTGCAGCTCTAGGTTGGGGAACTACACAGGCATTGGGGTAGTTTGTAAATTTCTCCTTTTCACCTTCTACCATGGCCGTGATAAAACATCTTCCTAAAACTAAAAGGTGGAAAAACCACAGTGATTTCCACTTCTCCCTCCTTTACTATTCCCCTTATTACCTTCATGGGCTTTTGCTACCTTTTGACTGTGTAATAAAAGCCAGTCACGATGCCCCATCCCTGGAAGTGTTCAAGGCCAGGCTGGATGAGGCTTTGGCAACCTGCTCTAGTGGAAGGTATCCCTGCCTGTGGCAGGGGATTGGAATGAGATGATCATTATGACTCCTTCCAACTCAAACCAACCTATGATTCTGTGTCTGAGGAACATACAAGGGTTACAGGTGAGGTGAATATGCCTGCACTGAGTAGACAATACAAGACAAATGGATGTGGGACTCACACATGTCAGCTTCTGGGAGAAGGATTAAAAGCAGAAGAAGGAAAAACAGAAAAACAGGATAGGGAAAGATAACAGTCAGATCTCAATGTGGTCTATTTCTGAGTGGTAAAGCTGGGCCTTGTGCAACAATCCTTCATTTCTCCAACTGTGGCTTTTTTGCTTGGCCAATTACACGCTCAGTAGACTCTGCCTGTGCCTATCTGCAAACATCATCTAGCCTACAACTCACTTTCTAATCTCTCAGCCTGTCAGGATGCTTACCAACAGTCTGTAACTGGATTTCCACCAAAACCTTAACAAGTTCTCTAACCATCATTTCTTCAAATGGTATCTCTAATATAAAGGTGCTGCTCTAAGGCTGCAAATGAAGAGTTGCTTCGGAAACACAAAACACACCCCAAACTCATCGCATACTAGATTTAAGTTCTAGGTGTGCAATTCTACCACCTGGTTTTCAAATATAACCCATAAGTTATGTGTCTTCACCAGCACACTGTGAAGTTCCTCTGCTGAACTGTTCCCTATAGGCCAGCTTTTCATTTCTCTCATGTTTTCACAGAGTATTCACCAGGCAGGGTAAAATAAGAAAAACATTCCAATCTTCTTTTCAGTGCAAACAAGTAGCTATGCAACCCTCCTCCTGCACAGCTTTAGCAAGTAAGTCCTTGGTCTAAAATGACTGGTAAAGGGCTCTGTGGTACCTTCTCAGAAAATACACCGAAAGAAGTATCAAAGCTGTGGAAGTATTCTGATCCAAATCCAATCTGTGAATTGTCACAGGTGAAACAGCCTTCTCAGGCTTCCTATTTGCTTGTAAAAAATGTGATTAACAGGATTAACACAGCAAGTAGCAGCTCCAGTTCAGACAGGGACATCACTTCCCACTTACCCCATCTCTGCCACACATAGTGACAATTTGCAGAGATTCTGACTTTTACATTTACAAGGTAAAGTACAGTCACTCCTGTTGGTGGTGATACTGTCGATTACCACCTTTATTTGTACACTTCAAGTTCCTCTGTTTTCCCTCGCCTGTAGTTCATGTGGAGGGCAGTATGGGCCGAAAAAAGAGATACATTCGTGAGTATTCAACAGCCTTAGTTCTCATCCTACTATTGTAGAAGGAATGTAGATATTCTTTCCAGCCTTCTTAACTTAAAAAGCTAAGCAATTTAAACAAATGGAGAGCAGGGCAGGGAGAAGATGCAAGCCACTCATCTTTGTAGAACTTTTCTGTCTCTTGTGAAAGAATTTGTTTGAAATGGACACATAGTAAAAGATGGCTTAGCCTAATCATCACCATCCTCAGTCAGAAAGACAGCGCATACTTGTATCCACAAGAGCAATTAGGAACAGCCAGAGCACATGATCTCATACTCCGGCATATACAGAAGCTGCATGTGAGCAAATGCACCAACTGCACTCATGCTGCATGTACAGTCTTGAGTGACTTGCAATTTTTAATTTTACATACCCACTGGATTTGCATAAAACTATACCTAGTTTAGACACCAGGACATTGTGACAGAGGAATGGTTTAGGTGCTAAAACAAACCAGCATCAGAGTCGAAATGCAGTAGTTCAGAGCTCGGCACAACACTGAAGACTTTCAAGCAGAAGTACTACTGAACCTTGGAAGATAAGATACAGTTAACATACAAGAATCCCTTTTAAAATCAACAGTAATAGGAAATCTCAGCTCCCATTAACTAAATAAAAATTCTACTGATGGCTTGTGGAAGGTAAAATCAAATGCATGTGTATTTTTAAAACATTCCAACCCCCAAGTCCTTTTAATTCCCCTTCCACTATTTTCACAGCAAGTGTAACTGCTGACATGTAATACAGTTATACTGTATTAAATAACTATAGATTTTAACTTTTAAATCAATTAAAATACCCCTCCATTATATGTCAGAGTGACAAGTAATAGCCTGCTGAGTGCCATGGAAAATTTTGGTCAAATAGCAGATGAGGGCTGCAATCACTGACTGATACCTAGAGCAAAGGCTTTTGGTAGTTCTCCCACAAGCAATCACAATTGCTGACAAAGTTCAAATTTGTCTTGACAGGATTGTCAAGGCAAACTAGAAACGTTCACAATTGCAAGTCAAAGAATTCATTTTTATTCAGCTGAAATTCACTCTACTGCTCACATACTAATGATACACAGTACTGTACCTACCACTCCTTCTAGCTGAATAGCTGAAATCCATATAGCAAAGACTAAAAGAAACTGAGAGTATTAAGCAAAACACAGACCAAGGAAGTTATGTTCTGCAACTAACACAGCCCCAGTTCTTCTTCTAAATCCTTTGCTGCATACTGTCAGAACTCTTGCAATATATAGCAGGCCTTGATTTTGGAAGGCAGCTTGTATTTAACTTCAGTGGAAATGAGAGCTGGTACAATAATAAAAAATACCACCATCCCTCCCGTTTAAGGAAAAGGATGTTTAACTGTTTATGCACAAAAGCACTTTATTCTAGAGGCAAACTGACAGTTGAGTGTGCATAATTATGTGCTTATGCATAAATTTACACAATTTACATAGTAATCAAGGTGTACAGCAGCGTGAGCAAACATTATTACTTGCTAAGCGATCACTCCCCAGATCTCATTTATGCAGCCTGTCTGTGGCACAGATTTTCAATTTTCTATAGCAAGGACCACGATATTTACATTCATTGTTAAGCCAAAATACCACTGACACAAGTTCCACAGAGAGTGCAATTAAAACCAAGCAGAAAGAACCTGATGACACACATTCTTTGCTCCATTAAGCAATTTCACAGAATCACAGAATGGTTTGGGATGGAAAGGACCTTAAAGATCATTTGGTTCCAAAACCCGCTGCCATGGGCAATGGACACCTTCCACCAGACCAAGTTGCTCAAATCCCCATCCAGCCTGGCCTTGAATTTCTGCCTATTCTAAAACAATCAGCTTTTTTTTTTTTTTATCCCCCCTGTAGCCACCAAAATTATGTTTGCTATAAACAGATGTGCAATACGCAGAGTAAGCACTTGGGGAAGAAAGAAGATGACTCAACAAAGAGCAAGCTTTAAGGACTCATGGTTTTGAACACTGTAGCAATCACAGTGTAACTTAATTTTATTACATGGCTGGAGGATCTAAGAAGCCCCTGCAATCCCCCCTTGAAGCATCCAGACTTCAGACTACTTCACTCCATGCACCTCCTGCCAGAGGAGCCCACTGGAATCGCAAAATGTTAAGAGACCTACAACTTCTTCTTACTTCCATATCTGCTTTCTGTATTTCCAACTAACTTACATCATATAGATCAAGGGCTGAGCCCACAATACATGAAAATAGTTTTACTATTCTTTTAAATTAAGCTGTTATTCAGGAGCAGGAATAATGAAACTTTGCATCCTAAGGCTTCCTCCTTCTCACTTGCAAAATTGCGAACTATCACCTTTCCTCTAGTGGGGGCACTAACTAGGCGCCTCTTTTTCATTTAGCCACTTATTTTAATGGAGATGGTAAGAGATAACAGCAAAAACTGAAAGAAGTAATAGCTACCTACTGTCAAATCTTGCTGAAGTTGGCTGGCATTCAAAACTTATTAGGCAAGAACTCACAGTTACATAAGACTTATTTTCCTTAGGCTCAATCTAGGGTCTTACTACCATAACCAAGGACTTGATAGCAAAAAGCGCTTCAACAGCTACCATTGCTTTAAAGCTTTGGATGCTCACACATACTCCCTCAGACCATCCTGGCCTTTCCACGGAAACGTGCCAGGAGTCCCACTTTGTGACAGAAGTGAATGCTTGATTTGGTTCACTCAAAACTAATTTATCATCAGAGAAACCAGCCATTACAGATCTTATTAGCAGCCTCTGTCCCAGATCATCTGAACTAAGCTCACAGGTAGCTGTGGTGCCATTACCACAGCCCACAGCTCTTCACCTTGAACACACGGTGGAAACCCTGCTCCTTGGTCAAAGCAAGTAGAAGACTCGGACCTAAATGGACTGGATACTGCTTTCTTTCATACCTTTTTTTATAATTCAGAATTTCTGATGAAGAAGCATCAACTTCCTCTAAAAATGGCACACACAAGATGGCAAGTAACATCACATTGCACATTAGACACGGTGCTATACTGATACCTATGCATATCCAAAGTTCTTCTGCGTGCTTCTGGCAGAAGAGCTGCCATTATGATGGTGAATTAAATCCTACTATTCTGTGTAGGAAGAGTTGCTTTTTTCTTTCTTTTTAAAAACTCAAATTGGCGAGAAATTAACCCCATTTTTGCAGCACATTAACAGACTGATTGTCTGATTCACATATTTTTGTTTTGCTTGCTTTTCCCCAGTAACATGTTCTAGTTTCGCATATACCTTTAGAAGGCTAGTTACTGAATCTGCAAAAGCCTGACCACAGTGGATAGTGTCATTGTCTTTTGTGTGGTTTTAGACTAGAGATGGAGACTTCCCTTGAACACATCCTTGCAGTACTTCCTAGACTTGCCTCAGAGCCATTCTGATTTCTGAGTCCACAGAAAGCAGTCCATAGGGCAGCACACCGTCTATCCTACTCTTTGAAGATCTCTCTCTGTTCTCCTGTATCTACTAAAACAGTGTTTCTAAGATGGGTATTTGAAGACACTCGTAAGAACTTAACACCTAAAACCTTTTCCAGGCCTTTTATACCAGCAAGGACTAAAAGACCATCCAAAATGAACCGGTTAATGCTTGGAAGAAACCAGGCTGTTATCCAAATTTCACAGTCATACACAGGAACGTTAATAAAAGTAAATGCATACCAAGCACTTGTTTGAAGTTCAGAGCTTCTTTCATTCCAGAAATACTGCTTTAATCTCACAAATACTGCTCTGCCTTTTGTTATCCTTTTTCGTGACTCTTGTCAAGTGCAGTGCTCAGGCAACTTGCTGGAGAAGTAGGAGAAATTGCCTACAAGTGTCAAGCCTGCACTGCTAATGTGCACATTTTGTAGAGGAGCGAGGTTGAAGAAGGACCTCAGTTTCCCTCACAGACGTGCTCAGGCCAAGCTGTTTGGCAAAATAACCTAGAGAGTCAGCCTCTCCTGGCTCTCAAGCATTTGGGAACCAACTGCATTTGCTGGCAGAGAGGAGGCTGCAGGTTATCAGCTGTGCCACCTTGGATTTGATGCACAAAATCACTGAAAGTTGAAAATTCCCCCAATCCCATAACATGGCATGCAGTTTTCTCTATTGCGGACTCCAAAAATGTCAAGAAGCAGCTCTGTCTACAAAATACCAAGGCAGATCAAGGTGGGGATGAAGCCTTGCTTTGTGCCCTTCCAACAACGAAAAGCTGCAATGTTCTGCCTTGATGGAAAACACTCTCCAGAGTTGCCAATTCAAGAGCTTGCCCTAACAGCTGAATTTTGCTGAAGCCTGAAGAAACCCTGGAGATTAATGGTATTACATGCTTTGGTTTACTTGACAAAGACAATGTACAGGCCTTTATTCTCAGATTTTCTAAGATGTCTTTTGCTGCAAAGTTGCATTAACTGTTCCTCACCCCAACCAAACCAGACCTCTGGGCCTGCTAACCATTGTTTCAGCAAACATGGAAGTTTCTTTTTTTGCTGCAAGAAGTGAATGATTACACCAGTTTCCAAAGCATGAGCTCTATTCTTTCTGTCGAGTTGGGTCTCTGCATTCTGGAACCTGTGAGGAATCACTTTCTTGTCCTTGACGGCTGTCAATGGTGGTGCCTTTGCCAGGCCAGGTCGTGCTTTCTGACCAGCTTCTCCAGAAGAAGCACGACGAGTGCCTGCTGCCCTTCTCTGTGGTATTTACAGGACAGATACAAGATTTTGTGCTATTTTGCTGCCAGCTGCTCCTGGGTGAGCAGGCTGGAGGACTTCATTTAATGCTTCATCAGAGATGCCAGATGGACATTTGAATAAACTGGTAAAGCGTTCATGCCACTGATTTGGGATTTCCTTGTATCTGGCTCTCAGCGTTTGACCATCCTGGCTATGGACTGATGCAACACCACCAGCTTTACAGCCCCAGACTAGTTCTAAGCAGCCACAGAAACTCATGTAAGTTCCCATGCCTTTTCTGCCATTACCATTACAGTTTAAACCAATGGCAACCCCCCAGATTTTTGCAGGAACCACTTGTGCAGCCACAACAATTTCATGGTGGCCACAGTCAAAGCATAGCTGATAAGTTTTTTACCAGGCAGCCACAAACACAGGCCCCTAAGGGCTGCCTGTGGTCACTGTGATAGTTCCTTAGAAACACTGGTCCCAGCTGGCAGCAGAAGGTATAACAAGCAAATAAAAATACAGGAAAAGAATAGAATGAAAGTGGCTTTCAAAAATAGTGTAGACACTGGTTAAAGCCCCCCACCCAATAATGCTATTGGCTGTGCTCCTTAAGGTGTTTACTAGGTTTTTTGAAGTTACTTTTGTTGCATGAAAAGAAAAACACCCAACAAGCAATGATACGAAGAGAGTCTAAGAAGTCTATGACTGAATATTGATAAACTGCTGATTGTGATGTGCCATAATTATTCTTAGAGCATGAGGTCACAATTCTAAATTATGAAACTGCTGAAATAATATTTTTAAAGTTTCATCTTTCCCTTATGCATAAAAATCTCTGCTAAGCCTGCAAAATCTTGACCTCAAATTTAAGGACATTATGCTACTTTAATAAATTATATAGAAGGCTTGACTTGTGATCAAGAAAATATTAAGGCTTGGGTTATTATATCTTACATTTATTTCTTTACTCATTAAACCTAAAGAGCTTTCATTAAAAATACAGTAATTCAATTCACTGTCATATTATTAACAAAACATGATATACATATTTAAATTCCAATGCAGTGAAAGAGATGACAGGGATAAGCTATATACTGAATAGCTGAAAACCAGATGATGTGGAAGCAGAACACAATCTTTCATACAAAGCAAGGGCTTCAACATTTTAACTTCAGTCCAAGTTTATTTTAACGGGTATCATGTCCTAAAAAGAAAAAAATAAAAAAGCTTACGGAAGAAGAATCAGGATTACTTTGGATAATGTTGTCTTAAGCAAATATACTCAGCTTTTTACTTAACTAGAATTAGATGGGAAAGTTTGTCTGTGTCTCTCATTGCTCTTCAACATTTGACATATTGCTGCTGCTTGTGATAAGGCTGCAGTGCGCCTGTTTGCATGATTGAGAAGTTATCCACCAAGACTGTTACTCAAGTACACAAGTATGCCTATCGCTCCAATTAACTATTTATGAGCTGTTCCACTGCTCTAGAAAAAGTGCACTGCTATCAGAAAAAAAATGCTCATTAGAAAGCAGCCTGTTAAGGTATTTTTAACTATAACAATGCAATTTCAATAGACACATATGCATTATTTTTTTAAGGAGAAAAGGAACAGAAGCCTTTTACTCTGGAGATGAGGAGTTTAAAATTTTAATGAAGGAAGGATTTAAGATTGTATTATAGGAAATAATGTCTCATTGATAGAAATGTATTTAAGATGGTCCTGCAGATCTTCTCCACCTCC
Organism: Coracopsis vasa; assembly: GCA_026283785.1. NCBI lineage: Eukaryota > Metazoa > Chordata > Aves > Psittaciformes > Psittacidae > Coracopsis > Coracopsis vasa. The sequence goes on from JANHGB010038316.1 coordinate 14,467, forward strand.
TATCTGTGTGACCTTTCACTGCAGGCATGCATATGCTTCTATTCTCTAACCACACAGAACCTGGGTGGGTGCAGTTTGAAGACAGGCAGGGAAGCAGGGACTGGGTGCTGCTTCCAGGTGGCTCCTCCTGTAAGGGAGAATCTCTGCCACAGCTTTCCTTTACATCCAAAACACTACGGGGAATAACTCTGCACTCCGAATCTGAAAATCCTCCTCTCTCAAGTGGAGCAAAAATTAAATTACTGAAGCGATGAAGTGGCAAAATCATTATCTTCTGATTATGCTAAGCAGTTGGGGGGGGGGAAAGGGAGAGGGGAGTGTGGCAAACCTGTCCTGGCATAATTTTATCAACTACCGAGTTGCTAAACCCTTGAGAGTGTTCTGAGGCGCTCTGGTTATTGCTGATAGTATAGAAAGATTACATACACCACTTCTGTATTACTGCAATCCTTAAATGTTTCAAGAAATTCACATGTGTAAAACAATCACTATTACTTAAAGCTGTGCCCTTTGTTCCCAGTTTTCTCCAATTTCCTTATTAAAAGTAGCCAATAAGCCATCTCACCTGATGCTCCTCCAGGCAGAGATATTTTGGACAAACTGCAACAATATTTCATAATTATCAGATTGATGAGTGACACTAAAGCACTACCTGTCAAATTGATACTGAACTTCACCTTCTATATTACTGTCTACCTGATTGTTTCAAATGCGTGTAGCTATGTTAGTCCAAACGAGCTTGTTGCTTAAAATACTACTGCATCTCACACATTTGTTCCTGGAAGATAGCAGGATGGAGCCCATTCGAAATACTGTCTGGCATGTTTACCTGTCTCAAGCGTTCACTTTATTTTGCAGCATCCTTCCCTGCTGTGAGTTCATCAGAACAACATTTTCATGCAACAAAGTATGTGATTAATCATAATCTACATGAGGACACACTACTTGAGATTTAATACATGAAGAACCTTGTTATAAATTGCTAATATGCTGATGTTAACTTGCTGCTCACACTTGATCTTAGTATTTACCCACCCACCTGTCCAGATCTCTGGGGATGACTCTAGTGATCCAACTCTTCACCAGCAAATCTCTGTACATTAAGGCCGTTAATCCAACAACATTTCTTTCCCTTTCTCCCACCACTCTTCTCTATGTCCTCATAAACAACGCCACCTATAAATAAAATTACATGCAAGAATAACGAAGGGCAATATTGAGCCTTAGCCCAGCAACAGAGCCAAAGTCTGACATTTTCATTGGCTGTACACTGCTAGCTCCAATCCTGTTAGGGCCAACGCAATCCACTTCAAAACCATCTCAGATTAGATATAGAAATGCAATTCTGAGCTACTCTAGCTTTTTTATAGTTCACTGTCAGTCTGCAGAGAGGAGCTAACAGAGTAGAGAACAACTGCCATGCATAAAGAAGAATAATCCTCCCCACACACACACCCTCCTTAATTCACTACAATGAACGTATATGAAATACAGAACAGGTCATACAGGTCCCCATTAAAACAAAAATCACTTTCTCCTGGTTTTCCCAATAAGACTAAATCAGTGTTGAGGTGTGTGATCAACTCCTTAACATACTACCATACTGTTTATTTATATAGTTGTTGTCTCCCTGTATTTTCCAATAACCTTCTATGTTTTTGCCTTTCAGCTGAAGTTTTATGCATCAGGGAGCCAGAATGACTATCACTGTTTAACAGTGATTCTCTGAAATCTTTTGGGAGAAGGGACAGAAAAGACAGAGAAAAAAGGAATTAAGGAGTATAGTTATCCTATCTCTTGTCATTTAACAGTAACATGGAGGGGAGGGCGAAAGGAAAAAGTCTAATTTAGTGGTCTGAATGATACATTGGAAGCTCTACATGCTTCCAAAGCTACTTGTAAAGAAAGTTTTATGCATATGCAAGTCTGTTCATGGAAAGGTACCATATGCTTATCATCATTTATCATTTATACAATGCAGACTTCATGAAATTTGAATGGTCTTCTTTTTTTCTCCTCTCCCCTCCAGATAGTGAGATTCACAGATCTGAAAGGATGTTAAATACTAAATCTGTAAAAGTTCATGACAGTCTATGGCAAAACTCCATTTCAGTTTGGATTAAATATATTTGGTGACATTCCAAACAAGCCCGTCAATACATGCACAAATGGGACTGCTAGTTCCCCAGGAGAGAAATGTATCACTTGTTTGCTCTATGAAGACCTCTGTGTATAAATCAACAAGAATGCTATCTTTATATGCAGAATACTTCTGCAAGTGCTAGAAGTTGAATGTGTCTGCTCAACTGAGAATGAGACCAAACGTCCCATGCAAAAGTTATAAGCACCAACTGTAATGCTGTACAACTTCCACTTTAAATTTATGCATGAATGGGAACATGTAAGAAAGGAGTAGACATCCAGTAAAGAGAATGGCTTTTACAGCTAATTTTACAAATTATTTGCAGAGAGTTCACAGATTGCAAGCTATTCTTTGCTCTTTCCATCTCCCTATTATAAAAAAATCTTTTAACATTTTCCGTCCCCAGTCTTTGGTCAATATTTGTTAATTACTCTATACTGAAGTATCCCTTCTGCAATATTATACCATAATTGAGGTGCTAAACTTCAGTATGTTAAGGAGACTAGAGGAGTAACATACACTTTTCACTTCTAAGCTTTCACTTTAAGAGTTTTTCCCTTAAGACTGCCTTAGTTTGTATTCCCTTCCTTATTCCCTCAAGCCTTTCTTTGAAGATTCAGACGTTTTCTTCCACTCTTCTGCATGCTAAACACATCTCTGGGTAAGATTTAAAGGGCTCAGATGTCAGGTATGTAAACTAGTTTTCCTTTAAGAGCAGAATTGGCACATTAGGGTATTCCAAAGGTAAGTGTATTTGAGGAAGAAATTTGCCTTCAAGTTTTATGGTCTTCAATCAGCAATACCGTTCTTGATAATCTTGACTATGGTGAAATAAGAAATGTTGTATTCATTGGCTAAATTCAGGGTATTTTTGGTTAAGTCTGTCATCAGGATGTCTGAATATACTGCACTAAATGTTCATACATTTTTCTATACAATTCCCCAGATTTCATATAGATTTCTTCATCAAAAAACAGAACTTGGAACTAGTTTTTCCTCTTTCTACCTCAGTCAGAAATCACATATGCAATGCTTGCACTAAAGTAAAAATACTGTCTTTGGCATTTGTGTTTATCTGCTAAGGCTTACTTCTGTGAATAACCCAAAGCATTTTATCCTAGACCTTTATTCAAACTACACTGACTGTGTAATCATCCATAATTCAGAAGCAGCACCTCTTGAGTTTGTATTAACAACTTGATACTTAAGTAAAGAAAATTCTATGGAGCTGGAGCCCACAAAAATATCCTGTACTAGCAAATACTATACTGACCAAACTCAGACTGGTTTCAATAAATTATGCCAATATTTATACTTTATAAAAAAAGGATAACGAATAGGACAATCTCCAGGCAAGATGTACAGAAGTTGTAAGAAATCAAATATTAAAAGATATGCTCAGAGAAGTCTGGGTGAAAGACAGACAATTCCCACCCTGCCACCATTTTTTCCTCTTTCTAAACCTTTCCTCAATTCCAGAAAGAGTGTATCTAGAACTAATCTGGACACTTTCATGGGTGTTACTTTTCAGGCAGCCACATAGAAAGCAACTACGTAATATTTCTAGCAACAGGTAATATTTGAGAGTATTGGTTCTCCCAATTCACATTAAGTGATAAATGCAAATGTATTATTTACACCAATGCAGGTATATCTCAAAAATCTAGCTTAGATAGTCAGACACATTTTTGTTTGTGAATGAAGACCGGCAGCTCAGTTTCCTGACACAAATCAAGGTAAAAATTCTGCACGCTTGCTTGCTATAAAGTCATAATCGAAGATTTGGAAAGCCAGAAAAAACAAGTTTGATGATCAGGCCCAGACTTCATATATTCATATTATAAGAATAATTTTAGTTATATAAATAACAAATATAATAAATATTTATATATACAAATTATATAGTACCATACGCTTGTTTTGGGGTTGCTTTTTTTGTGGGTTTTTTTGTTTGTTTGGTTGGTTTTTTACTGTACAGTACCATTTTACTTCTAGGTCTCAACAGAATTAGGAAAAATCTAACACAAAAAAAGAAATTATGGGGACACGTAGGACACAGCAGTACTTCCTTTCTAGTACTGGTTTCCTTGAAGATTAATAGTAGACACGAGTACTTAAATCAACTTGATTCTACACTACTTATAAATTTAATGCTGCTATTTATTGTATAAATAATCATCAAATTAAGTGGCTATGAAATATGGAGTCTGTTTCAGAGATAACAACTACATGTGATAGGGAACTTCTACTGATAACAAAAACAAGTGCCCAGAAGAATCCATCTTCCCAAGGCAGGTGACAGCTGCCAGATATCCTGACAGTGAGGTGCTTCCACCTCCCCAGATAGGAAATAAATAATTAACAACCCAAACATTTAAATATACAGGAAGTGTCCCATGCTGGACATTCCTTAGACGATGTGACAAAAACATACTTAATCTTTCATCACCCATTATTCTGTCTCCATGTACTTCTTGTATAAAATAAAGATTGTGTTCAATGACAAATACAGCCCAGATGCTGCAGAAAGGTCACCTCATTCACCACCTCCTACCAACATGTTTCTGGAGAGACAGAAAACCAAATAAACTGCAGGTCAGTGAACAGTTTCCCCTTGCAAAGCACTTGTGAATTCTGAGGGAAAGGTACTCTTCTGTACCAAATGGACATGATTTCTGTTACTGTCCCTTCGAGATGGGATAAGATATTGGTTTAGTTAAGAACAGAAACAGAATCCCAAATCCTCCATTCTACAACCATATTAGGAATTTTTTGCAATGATTCTTTTTGCTATTCTGCAGCTAAAGAAGTTAACAGAGAAATCTCAAGCTCCTTCATTCAAATCTCCAGGGACATTTCCTTTTCTGGTTTATGGTGATGTGAATTTGCTCTCTCTCTACTTAGGTCATCCAATGGTTTTTGCGCATCAGAATTAAAAAGTTACTGATTACAATGAAATTGAATATTCAATTTAAACACTGAAGATTTTACCTGTACAGGGACAGTTAGCACAAGCAAACCCAGGCCTCTGCCTCTGCAGCTGCTCTCAGCTGTGGGATCATCTACTGCTCCCAGTAGAGTGGTCCTGTTATACTGCTCACCTCTGTGATGGCCCAACAAGACGTGGATAATCTCAGATATGTAACCCAATAGCTGGATGGGTAGGAAAATCTAAATCCAGACTGAAGCTCAAGTTCTCATCATTAGTCAAATACCCAAACCCGAAAGATCTCAGGAGGAACACCTCTTCAGCAAAGTTATACTGCATCCAGCCAGAAAATGAGACCAGTTCAACTCCCATCAACTGAAAGGAAAACAAAGGAAGGCAGGTTGAAAAACAAAACACACAAGCACTTAAATTTAGAGGGTAACACAACTGCATTTATAGAGCGCTATATCCACCCAAATCCAGAAAGCATACTTCTCATTCTATCAGAAGAATCTCAAACTATGGTTTACAAATTACACAAAATCCCTCCTCTGACACAAGAAGAAAAAATATAACCCAAATGTGAAGAATCAATTTCACTGATTTCTGCAAGCTGTGAGCAAAGCAGCTTGGTTTCATAGTCTTAAGATCTGAGTCTCACCGAGATCCACAATAAAATATCTACTAAATTTAACAAGGGTTCATGATGGATGTGGTGTGACAGACCAGCTCCTGAGCTGCGTTACAAAGAAGTCCTTCCCTTAAACCAACCCACGAAAAGTTTTAGCCACAAAGCCTGAGCACGAACGTAAGCAACACTGAAGCAAACAGCTAGGAGGCACATGTACTCCAGACAGAAATTTTACCCTCACAAAAACGCACTTCTTTGCAATTAAGGAGACTCCATCAAAGACTGTAGCAACAGGACAACAGGTAACGGGTTTAAACTAAAACAGGGGAAGTTCAAGTTAGATATAAGGAAGAAGTCCTTTACTGGGCAGGTGGTGAGGCACTAGAATAGGCTTACTAAAGAAGTGATAAATGCTCCATCCCTGGCAGCGTTCAAGGCCAGGTTGGACAGGGCTTTGAGTGACACAGTCTAGTGTGAAGCTTCCCTGCCCATCGCAGGGGAGTTCGAACTAGATGATCTTGAGGTCCTTTCCAACCCTAACCATTCTGTGATTCTGTGATTCTAAAATTAAGCTTAAACATATTAAGTACTAGTGAATCACACACACTTTTTCCCCAAAAGCCTTCATGATCAAAGAAGTAGAAGAAAATATTAGTATTTTTTTTTAAATGAATCTTCAGTTATATTCCCTCTTTTGTAGTGCAGTCTTTTCTGGTTTAGAGTTGGAGAATGAAAAAAAAAAACAAAAACCCAAACCCAAATCTGAAATCGTTGCTTTAAAGCACATTTCAGTGTAACTCAAAGCAAGGGAATAGTTAAGCAGTGATTATAATTTACAGTATGCAGAGAGGAACTGTTATAACTGTACATCTGGGCAGTGGGCTGAAGTGGCAGAGAATAAATAAAGGCCAGGGGATGTTTTATCCTCTCTCTTCCACACTCCTCAAGGACATGGCAGCTTGCATTAGAGGACAGCAGCAAGGCAAGCGCTCGCAGCTTGACAAAGCTTGCACATGAACTGCATCTAAAATTATATGTATGTATACATATGTATGTATATACATACGCACATATTTAGAAACGTCACCAAATAAACTGTCTGCAGGGTTTATTCCTCCATCGACGGCACAGGCTGCCATTGCTGGGAGCCAGAAGCTAAATGCCATTACGACATAGACTCCGATCACAATTTGCCAAGACGCAGGAGCTGCACCTCAACTGTATAATGCTGGGACATAACTATCCGTCAAGTTACCACATTACAGAGTTACCCTTACTGAATCAGCAATCCCCACGGTCACCCCTATGCAGTTGCCTGCCCTCCTGTGGATAGCATATGATACAGTAGGGTCAGCTGGAAGAATGTGAAAGAAAAGAACAAAACAAAAACCAAACCCACAAATCCTCATATGAAAACTAACATCTGCTACGTGCTCAGGATGACTATGAATGTATTCTACAGACACAACTGCAAAACACCTCGAAATTTTAAGGGTATTACATGAACCACTCCTGCAACCAGTTCTGCATTTTTAAATTTTGTGGCAAAGTTAAGCATCACCAGTGGAACAGTACCTACAAGTAAAGCTGCCAAACGTTTCTCTTTTTATCGGCAAGTTTAGAGACAGTTTTATTTGTTTAAAACTAAGCAATATTTTCCATCATGGGTGTGTTTTAGGCTGAAAGGATCTGTGTTTCAGGAAAAACGTTATAGCTGTTTCTGAAAACCAAAGTGAGGGGAAAACGCTGTTTTGACAGTTTTTCAGATTTCCTACAACTGACCTTTTGAAAACCAGTATTTCCATGTTTTAGTGTACAGACTTTGAATCGATGTTTTCCTCTGGCCAGACGAAAATCCACTCAAACCCACCCCCTAAAAGCAATGTTTGCATGCACTCGATAGCGGTTCACAGTACTTGGCAGTATTCCCTCCACATTTTATCTGTGCTGAGCAAGCTGTAGATGAAGGCTGAACGAAGTTCATTCTTCTCCCTTCCTCCCTCTGTACAGATGCTCATTCTTGCTGTTGTGAACTGCTGCACCTGAACTGAGACGAAGGACACTTAATCCCACCCTCAGCTCAGCAAACGGATTACAGCTACGCAGACTGGAAAGGAAGGGAAGGTCCCAACCTCAACACACAGGGACCAGGAAAGGCAATGATACTTACTTGACGCTGCCGAGATGCAGCAAGTGGATGTAAAAACAGTATTAAAAGCAGAAGGACAAGGTGAGAACATGACATTCGAGACAGTACACAGCAGCAGAAGAAAGGAGGAGACAGACTATTGGGAAGAATGGCAAAAAGGTTATAGAGACCATAGTCTGGGTTTAGGAAGAGAGGTGAAGACTCCAAGACATCACAAACATCCCCTTGTACCTTACTACTTATAACATCTTTCTACAGCAAATCTGTTAGTAAAAGCAGCAAGGTCCATTTCTAAGGTTCAATAAGCCACATGGTTGCCAAAACTGTTCCATGAAATGGAATTTATTTCCATCAGCTTTCTAAAGAGGTCCCACAAGTACTTGTGGCTGTATAACTTTGTGACTGTATTCAACGTTATCTACTACAACTCTGTGCACACAATTAACAAACCCTTTTCTGGACAGCAAGTAGGGAGGAGTAAATTCCAAGTATATTCCATAACTGAAAAAACTATTATTAGGAAGGAGACTGTGGCTTCTTCATTTCAGGAACCCGAACAAGGTTGAAAAGTTTTGACAGAAAGACTGATCTGAATTAAGGAAGTAGAAACTCACCAGAAAGAACTGAATTTATCGTAACTTTTCCACATGCTATATAATAGATACTTTTCATACAAACACATCCTTTTGCCAAAGATTTCTCTCATTTTACCTTTGAACTGTGAAGACAGTCCAAAAACTAAGCTAGCCAACAGTTCGCATTTCAGGTAATTTGCAAACTGTGCACTGAGTTCATTAATACTGACAATTTAATGAACAGCACAGCCTTTGAATAGCCGCATTGATCACAATTTTCAGGAATTAACCTCCATTTTCATACTCTGCTTACAGAAAACAGTATCCACACCTTGACACACGTGGAGTAACTGTAAATACACAGAGTCCAGAAGAATTTATAGCTTACTTACGGCACCCCAGACTGCTTGAGTTCTTTTGGTCTGCACTTTCTCCAGCTCTTACATGTATGTAAAGGGAGAGGCAAGAAAAGAGCAGGCCAGAACAAACACACCATCTACCACGAAGGCGGCACTGGGAAGCGGAAGCGCGTGGCTCCTGAACATCGGAGCACATGAACAGTTCCTGCTGCGCAGCCACATGACCCACCATCAGATGGTAACGATTATAAGGACCTCGCTTCATCTCCACAGATGTGGCAGAGCTCACGAGTAAGAAACAAAGGCGGAGGGCGATGGGAGTTGGAGGAGAAAGACTGCTGCCTCCTTCCAAAATAATTCAGCTTGCTCATTTCCCCTCTCCTCTTGGAAGTTTGAGAAGGCTGCCTTGTCCTTACAAAGCATGATCTGTTAAACCCATCTATAACAACCTCGGAAAAAAGATTTGACCCTGTTAATGCTCAGATTTATATGTAGAATATTAAGTAACTTTTAAACATTCAGTAATACAAGACTCTCCATTGGACTTCTGTGTCTGTACTTTAAGTATTATGAAATATAAAATGAAGTTCACAATCTAGTATTTTTGTCATGGGAATGGTTCTCAAGTTCCTGGGCTTAGCAGATGGTTGATAACAGATTTCACTATTTCCTGTTTTTCCCCCATTTTCTTGGATTTCAGCAACAGAATAGATCTTTTCCTGAGCAATCTGTTCAGTTTGATTGCGTGTCTTTTCTGAATTATATCCAGTACTTATTTTTCTTTTGTAGTTTCCCCGCCACCCCATGTCCCTTCTCTGAACACTGAAAAGTTTTGCCTTTGGTTTGTAGTTGCTGGACAAGAATAAAAGCAAATCTCAGATGAAGCAGACAAAATGCATGCTAACTTCCATACTGCTTTCCTCAAGTTGTTTTTGTTTATGCAAATTATTCCCAGCAAGCCACTCACACAAACCCTCACACACACACTTCCTAACCTGTAATTTTATTTTTACAGAATCGTAATTCACTTCTGTCTTTGCTCCGCCACATTTTCCTACTTTCAGGATTCCTCTGCAGAGTTAATCCTAATTATCTCCATATGCACATTACAGATAAGTGCACTGTTCCTGTGTAACTAATTTCAAAATTCTCTAATTCGGAACAAATCTACCTACTACCTTCAAAGTACCTCCTCCCACAGAGAGAGGACTGAGATGCTTTCCCTGTCTTTCAAGATGCTCCCTCAACGTCAAGTTACGTCTCCACTCAGAGGTTCACTTTGACGCAGCGCCTGCTCTACGCCATGCAATCTAGACATGATGGAGAGAAACACATTCAGGAGATTTATAAAAAGTTTGAACTGCTCTTGAGAACAGAGGCATTCACTGGCCTCCCTGCTGCCATAAAGGGAAATGCTCTCAGCAAAGCAACAAGAGGAAAATCCCAGGTTTGCTGGCTCTTTAAGCCAATGCAATAAATCAAAGACTTACATAACTTCTTTTTTTCACCTCCTAAAAATACATTCTTAGCTTGAAATATAATTATTAAAACTGAAAAATTAAAATGATGTTTCCATGGTTTTTACCAGCTCTTAGGCTGGAACATGGAGGCATTTGCAAGAAAGCCGCTCTCAGGAAGCAGGAAGGTAGTACAGGCAGCAGCATGCCACCAGGATGGAGGAAGATGCACAGTACCAAGAGCAGACAACTGTGCAAACCAGTGCTCTGACCTTTATCTGAAATGCTGTGAGAGCAGAAGTGAAATTACTGCTCACCTATGGTCTTGGGGATCTACCTCCCTCACTGTGATGGTACAGTGGACATCAGTAAGGCCTTTTTGGGTTTCAGAGGGGATGACCCACTCTGGACCACGTGCGCACCCTGGCCAGGGGCAGGAGCTGCGGCCCAAAGGAGGTGCAGGCTCCCTGGTGCAGATGCTGCACCCTTGACAGAGGTGCCCCTCTGGGTCCTGCACACCTTGCACTGCCCTGAGGGCCCTTGCAGGTCCACATGAGTACATGTCAGCGGCCCACAAGGTCATCTCCAGCAACTCCTGCTTGCTGAGCGCAGATGGAGCTACTCCAAGAGCAGAAGACTATTTCTGGCTGGCTGTTTTGGGCTGCTGTTGCCTGTCTCAGTAGAGATGGGCCACAGCTCTCCGCTGCCAACCCCGGGAACAGGTGCTGCTCCTAAGGAGAACCAGCAGCAGCCCTCACTGCTGGCACTGAGGGGTTTTGTGCCCTCTTACCAGAAAGGAGAAATGTCAGCACTGCAACGCTAGACCTCCTTCATCCTGGGAACATCCGAAACCTTGAGGGTCTGCTTCTTGGATCAGAGGAGCTGTAATCTTTTTATAACTAGTTAAATGATGTCATATGCTCATTAGCTTTCCAGACTCTATTTGGAAGGCAATTTTTTTTTCTTCATTCTCTTGTTCTCCTTTTTTTTTCCCCTTGACTGCTTAGTTTTTATTCAGCACGAGTGCTCTGCTCTGAAAATACTGCCAAAGGTTTTCCACATTCTCTGCACAGCCCTCTAACTGCATTGCAGAAAAATAAGACTCATATATACACATTCAACCTTGCTCCTCAAATGTCTTTAAAAGTTTCCTCTTTATAATTCAAGTTCCTACTGGAAAAAAAATAAGTTGATAATCTCCCCAGAAATACAATTCTGCATGTTCCTGTACCAAGCCAAACCCACAGAATTTACTGCCACAGAAAACACAGAAGTAAAATGAATGAAAAGAATCTATCATTTTTTCCTCCAATCTCTGCTGGGTCATTGCAGTAATCCAGGAAAAGAAATCTTCTGAAATCAAACCCGAAGCACTAGATTCAGCTACACTGCTTCAATGCATAAAAAGTGCCTACTCACATACAGCCTTCGTAAAATTAAAAAGCAATTATAAAATGATACAGAAATTACTTTGTTCAGTCTGGGATTGAAAATATTAATCCTAGGTAGGATGTTAGGAAAAAAAAATAGTAATAAAATCATCACTAACCTATTTTGAAATTCTATTTAAATTCATTTGCGAGGGCTGTAGGGGTGTCCAGAATGACTGTCTGAACATGTCATTACATGGTTTGCAAGCTGTATTTAGACAAATTAGAGTACAAAGACACCGTAACATTTTTGATCATAACTGAACTGTCCAGACTGTGCAAGAGCAGCTTTTTTTCTGAGGTATTTTCTTAGTAAGTTAAGAATACATTTCTCTCACAGAGCTCTAATGAATGACAAGTCTGAACTTCATCTTTTCCCTATTTGTACCAGAAGGAAAGAAACCAGCAGTCAGGTTATCTTTCTGTTAAAGCACTGAAGTTCTTCCAATGCTCAGCAGAACTGGTTATGAAACTGGAAGACACCTTATGGTTTGCTCAATCCTCCACCTTACAAGGTAATCCCTTTCATAAATTCACAAGCCCTACTTCAAAACTAATCAAATATTTTGATCTTATGACTCCTATTCAAAGAGCTGTTTTGGAACGTTGCCTCTCCAATGACTAGAAGGCTTTTAATCTCCAAGTTAAATTCACACAACCCAAGCTATATGCACCCGTCCTTCTATTATTCTTCCTCACCTTAAACAAACCCAAAACACTAAACCTTTTTAGAACAGTCATTGCTCCCTCATAAGTCCCAGAACATCCCTCCCATACATTCTCTTAGCCTGCCTTCCCCTCAGATATGTATTAGCGGCTTTACTAGTCTCAAGTCCTAAAAGAGCTGGTTTTCTCCCGAGTTTGGAAGTATTATGGGCTCTTTCTGGAGCACTGAATGCTGTTATTAAACACAGTAGAACTTCTCTACCGCATGCATCTTATTTTCAGAATGTTACTCGTATGTGGTCTAATGGTGTCCCAAGTCTTTCTTCTTCACATTTTTGCAAAAAACAGTACTGCTCTACTAAAATGTGCTCCCTTAGCACAATGTTGAGGATTATCATCACCACACAAAAAGAACCAGAGTCACGCATAGGCACTGAATACCTAATTACAGAAGTGGGACAAAGCTTCAGTGTAGGAAATGCAAGATCATGCATTCAGTTGTTCTTGACTCTTAGTTGTTGCCATAAGCTTGGGCAGGAGAAAATGGCAGAAGACAAAGACCAGTTGTTACCTACTAATAAGCATTCTCTGGCGCAACTCATTTGTGTCTCCCTGTGAAACAGACTTAATCCAACACATCTCTTTTTATTATTATTCCTCTCTAGTTTAAAGTCATGTATTTTCAGTTTGACACTAGGCTCCACTGAAATTTAATCTCACTCTGGTACAATTACTTTTGGCAAACATTTTATTTCAATTACTTCACATCCACGTACTTTTCTGACAAATGTTATTTTAGTGCTCTGCATACTACAGATCTCTGGTTTGAAGGCTTACAGTTATGTGGATCAACATATTCCATTTCTCAAAGTTTAATATTTAATGGTAAACGTTTCCCATATTTGATAATGAAATAAGCCATCAGAGGAATCTGAAATGTCTGCCTCCAGCCTGGGGCTGAATCCAAGAAGGGGTGGATGCACTGATTTTGGTGCAACATGAAGCCAGCAAACATCCCTAAAACTTTTTGTCAGGATTCAAATGGAAGGCTAGCCCTAGGAATTACCACAGCTTCATTTTACTACTTGTTCAAAGATAAATTTCATCCTATGGAACTTTCGCTTCCAAAGAAATTCAGTAAAAAAAGACCTTCTTTGGAGGTTACCTAAATTCATAGCACATGCAACAGTTTCACTTGCAACTGCTACTGATCTGAGCAAGAAACATAATATTTTATTAATTTCGTTCTCCAATGAAGTAAGATGTGTGAATCACACAGGAATTACTTCTCCAGTTATCACAGAATGGTTTGGGTTGGAAGTGACCTTAAAGATCAAATTTGACACATACTTTTTTCCTCTGTTCCCTCCCTCCCATAGAAGCAAATATGTAATATACCAGGGTCTGAAATCATAATGAAAAAACATTGCAGGAACAAAGTTTTCAGGCAGTGATTTCTGAACAGAGATAGTCTTCTAGTTGATAACCGTCAGCTGTGCTCACATGTCTTTTAAGAGATCTGGAGCAATAGATAGCTCAGGAAAAGCTGCAGTTTGAGATACTACCACCTGACTGACTAAATTAACTCATGTCTGAGATTTGTACACAAGCACTCTTAAACACTATCAATAACTGAAGTTTAGCAATGGAAGTCCATGAGGAGCAGCATCTGAATGGCAAAATGACCAGGTTCTAGTTTCCCGTTCACGATGGAAATCTGATCAGTGGAAACACCTTTTTGCTCCGAATGAAAGTATATTCACTTCCTCTTTGGCACAGGATTTTCTTCTTCATATGACAGAATCACAGAATCATTTACACTGGAAAAGAACTTTAAGATCATCAAGTCCAACCATCAACCCAGCAATTCCAAGTCCACACTAAACCACATCCCTAAGTGCCACATCTATCTTATAAATACCTACAGGGATGGTGACCCAACCACTTCTCTGGGCAGCCTGTTTCAATGCTTGATAACACTTCTGGTGAAGAAATATTTCCTAATATTCAATCTAAACCTCTTAAAACCATTAGCAACAATGAAGCAGGAATAAGACATCTGAGTAGGAAGAAAGATACGGCTGAAGCACCACTATGCTGCAAAACTTCCTCAAAGACATTAATTTCTCTAGCAAACCCAAGAAAACTCACAGATCCAGTGTATATAAAAAGCTGCATTACCTCACTCAGAATCAATGAAAGCAAGAATACATTTTGGAGAAAGCAACTTTCGCAGCATAGCAAACTTGGTGAACTTCAACCCTGGATTTTCATCTTTTGTTGCAAGGACAGAACCAGCCAGCTGTGCAAGATTCAGTCAGAACAGCAAAACAGCACAGGATACAGGCTGCTCGATCTTTATGGCTGGTTTTAAGTAAGTGACATTAAGGAAGTTTCTCTCTATGAAAGGGAAAGGACAACTGCTCATGGTATATTTCAAGGCAAACAAAACCCCCATACAACAGGGACTGGTTTCATATATATGTATATATATATATATATATACACACACATATACACACACACCCTCTGTATCACGGGGCTTTTATTACTGTCAGACAAGCAGGAAAATGTTATGCCCCACTTTCTACAAACCAGTAGCTATTTTCCAAACTATTCAAAGCAAATATTTATGTTTCCTTGAGAAAGTTCCTGCAATATTCCGGAAAGAAAAGAAGCAGCAAATCAAAACTGAATTCATGAATACAAAACAATTCCTGGAGAGGCACATTCTCCTTCCCCCAACTAGTTTTCCTTTTTTTTTTCTTTTTTTAAAAAATGGATTTGTAATGGGGCCATTTGGCATTTTTTAGTATGAAATATTATAATCAGCTCCTTCTCTCTGTCATACACCACTGTCACCCTGATGTATTTTTCTCACAGAACCATCACTTTTGGGACTACTCTATCATAAGAGCCACCACATTACGTTTGACAATCTGTACTAGATAAAATGAAGGGCACCCAAACAGGGACAAGGTCATTCAGACTTCTGGATCTTTATGAAGAGCATATAAATTGTGCGTTAAGTATAAAAAATGTACTGAAAAATCAAGATTGCATGAAAAGTGCTTTAAGTTGGTATGATCTGAGATAAAATTAGCAAGAGTAGTATCTCTGCCAAGTGCTATAAAATGATGATGCAATAATTTTACCCTTTCAAGTTAGGACATGTATGGAAGTGATTAAAATGTTTCCTTTTTAACATTAAAGAGAAAACGGCAACAGAGGATGTTAAATAACTTCTTGAAGTTTAGGCATGGCAAGGAGCAATACAAATGCAACCACTCGTATTTCACAGACTAAGCAACGTAGTAAGGTCTGTTGTTTTTTCTTGCCTAAAATCCACAGTCAACTCTTCTGCACCAAAATGAGTATGGCACGTGTTTTCTGGTTGCATCTCCAGCTGATGATTAAGTTGACTAACCAGAGGGACACCATCCTGCATGTAACAGCTCTGGTACAACAAACTGCTGTTGCAGCACACAAAGCAATGCTTCCAACAATATTAAAATTCTCCTCACCCTTTCCTCAATTGTTAATACGCCAGTCATAGAACCACAGAATGTTTTGGGGTGGAAGGGACCTGAAAATTCGTCTAGTTCCAACCTGCTGCTACGGGGGACACCTTCCACTAGACCTGGTTGCTCAAAGCCCTGACGAACCTGGCCTTGAACACTGCCAGGGATGGGGTAGCCACAGCTTCTCTGGGCAACCACTGCCTCACCTCACTCCTAGTGAAGAATACCAGGAGTTTGGCTGAAAGGGAAAATGGAACAAAACCTCTTACTTTAAAGGACAAGTTTTGATACAAAAAGCATTATTGAAACAGGGTAAGATAATTCACATCCTCCAAATATTAAAGCTATGAGTTCTATCCTTCCTAAACAGGTTGTGAGACACATACATGAAACCTCATTTTCTGTTTTACATATGCAGATGACTCATTTGCTTACTTGATCTTGCACGTGGATAGATTTGCAGGCTAACTTTTTGCAGCACAGGAAGCACCGAGAGGAGTCTGTGATCAGGCAGTGTTAGAGATGGACACCATTGACTAAGCAGCTATCAAATAAATTTAAACAATTATGCCACAGAAACATAAATCCTAGATTTGAAGACACATTTGAAGATACTCCCACAGCCTGTAACAAGTTGTCTGTGTTTCTAAATGCACGGGTTGCTTTCCAATGCAAAAATTAAGCAACTAAGCTACCGCGCCAGCAATTGTCTATAGAGAACCACCACCACTGTCTAGGCACACTCGCACGAGACAACACTCGGCTCAGCTGCCGTCTTGGTTGTTGCCTGTCTAAAATAAAACACTAAGGGGACAGGTAACAGGCTTTACAGATGCCAGTAATACCACTGGTGATTATATCCCCTTAGCACTCCGACTGCTGCAGCTATCCATGCCCAGACAATGCCAAGCTGCTTGGTTTTCTCTGTCATCCAAATCCAACTGGGAATCCCAATTACTTAATGCAGGGTCACGTCAAACCCAGTAAGTTTCTTCAGAATTGGCAAGACCTTCTCCAGCAAGCATGGTGTTCATTCTGCCAATGGTCAAGCTGTGAAGGATGGGAAACCACACCTGAATTAGTTACAGAGGGACTCCAATCCACAGCTCTACTTTGCGAAAAAACAACCCAGACTTTGGGTAAAAGACCATCCTAGTTTGGTAACAAGTAAGAGGCCACACCAAAAAAATAAGAATAGAGTGACAAATGACAACAACAAAAACATAGGAAATTGATCAAGAAAAATAAACATGTTGGCCAATTTTCCCCAAATGATGTGGTTTACGAACAAAACTGACAACAAGAATAGAAAGCTCAGGGAAATGCCAAAGGAACAGACCCATTGCTAGGTAACTTTGTTAACCATTATGCACAGAGGACAGACAGGCCCAATAGAAAGCAGCAAATTACTTAGATCCACAATGAGAGCTTGCTTCATAGGAGGGCGATTAATAATTTCCAGCCCATTGGTTGTTTAAGCATCCTCCTAATTTACGTCTATTAAAGATATGCATATTTAGATTAGCATGGCTGAGTAGGCGGTAACAAGCCCATATTCAGGAGTTTGATTGAATAACAGATCTGCCCCCAAAAATATTAGTTTTTATAGAAGTTTTGGGAAAAGCCAATGAAATAGAAAGAAAAGCAGTGAAAAGCTTCCAGGCTGTTGCAAGACAAACCTCAACACACATGAGCACAATCCATTACCAACAGAGTTTAACTGACAGAAGTTCACGCAAAAACATGGACTCAAGATTTCTGCAGAAAGTGTTTTTTAGTCTCAAGATATTTTAACTTGGATTATCAGTGTACAAACCAGAAAAAGTACACATAGAAAACTGATTAATAATAGGCTGCCATCTCCACAAGCAGCTGCAGGTGAAGGAGCATCACTGCATGCCACTGCATCTGGCTCTGCAGGACTCAAGTCTAAGCTTGGCACCATACTGTACTTACTTTCAAATCACTAATATTTTTCTGGATATTTGATTAGTATTGCATTTAAAGACTGGCAGAGGACACAGCATTACTATAGTAGTGCTCTGGACCAGTATGCCCATTCAACAAACACTTTCTAAATTTTGCCTTTTGATATTCATATAGAAAGGAGTGCCACTCATGGGGGACTCTCTCTCCCCTTTTTTGCTGCTGTCTTTGCTTTAGGGTGGCTGAAACAGGACACAGCAACCCAACTGAAGCTCACCATGAACTGCTGGAGTAAACCAGACCATGGTAATCATCAGACAAATTTGTTTGGAGTATTCAATTATGGAATGAGCAAAAGCAAACTAACAAACTAACATGCACTACACGACATAAATGTCCATAACCAAACACATTTGTGGGAGAGGTGCACAAAAAAATTATTTGAGGACTGAAGATAACAGAAAATATAGAGTGATTGTGCAAACTAAAAGGACTTTAAAAAGCTTTTAAACAAGCATCTGGGAATCGGGAGAAAAGCTTTTAACAGGTAGGGCTGTAAACAAGAGAAGCTGAGAAGGGAAGCTGCAGATCCTCCATTTTTTATTATGCTGTAAAAACAGACATATGGTTTTATTTGGAAGATACCTCAGCTAAAGAAGTTGTGCTTTTGTTAAGCATGTGGTGTAGAGTTCAGTGCTGCACTGTGGTGGGATAAGCAGGCTGAAATTCAGCAGCTGGGATGGGAAAACCTACTGTTGGGTTCCCAAATACCTTGTGCCAGCGGCTTGGGCTTTGATCTCTCCCTTCAAAAGGTTGACACCTCCTGGTCTCATAGCCTTGTTTAAATGTCAGAATACCATCTCAGTTATTTTACTTTAACTGCTAACACCACAGAGACAGCAGCTTTTTCTGGCTTAAACTGTACGCATCGACTAATTTTCTTTCATGAAAGGAAAAAAAAAGATGACTCCTAATTTATTATTTGCTCATTTCTATCCACAAGATGAATAAAGCCAAATGAACGCTATTTCCACAGTCTTCACGCTTGAAGAGCCATATTTCAGGATGATATTTAATATTAATTTAATATTCATAAAACTGATCTTATGTAAGTTACAGAACACTTATTCAGAGAAAAAATTTTTTACTCAACTTCCATTATTACTCAGCTTTTCAAAGACAGCAGTAAGAAACTTGCTAGAAATTAGCTTATTTCACAACGCTAAAAAGAAATGGAATTGTAGACTAAGCCCCCGGGTATGGTAGAATGTACATTATTGGCAGTGTTGCAGTGAATCCTGCACTCAAAATAACATAGTTTTGTATCACCAGCAGCAGAAACAGTTTTCATAAGCATTCACTTAAATAGACACTATAGGTAGGAAATTATGCCTGGCTATCTCAAGCACGATTTACAACAGAAAGGTACTAAAAGCTTCAAGTTAGATTTCCTCAATGACGGCCTTCTTGTTGGACTTGCAAGCATCTGAGCAAAGTCTCACCATGTCTCCTCTCTCTAATATTTAAAATTTGATCTATACTAAATATCTATATGTAAATATTTAAAAACTTGCACTGCACTATCTCCTCCTAATTTTCCCCTGGTTCCCCCACATGTCACAATGATGTTTCAGAGAAGTAAGGCACTGTCATACCAAGGAAGTAATTTCAATGAAAAATGCTTCATGCACGTACTACAGCTTTTGATGCTGAACCACCAATATTTCATACAGCTGTGCTCAAAGCAATCACCAGAGCCTGCAGTCATACCTATCACACCCATATGCAGGTCCTCAGTTTGTCAACATCTGTTCAGTAAATGGGATCAATATACAAATATTAACCCATTAGTGACAGATCTCCAAGTAAGAATCCACAAACTTCCCACAAAAACTAAAGTCCCACAAACAATCAGCAACCTCTTCTTCCGTAGCCTGCCAGCAGCTCCTGCAAACTACAGTGGGTTAAAATCCCCCACTGCACGGCTAAGATCAGTTGGTGTTGCGGCATCAGCAAGCAAAACTCACAGCCAGTGGGTATTTGCCACTGTAGAAGAAATATTTCACTGTTAATCTCTAATTTGAAACTAATACTTCCTCAAAATAAAGCACATCTATATGCATTAAATAAGCACACATACATCAACTGTAGTACAGTCTCAGAAGCCTCATTTAGGAAAAAAGCATCTTGAACCCAACAGCTCAGCTTTCTATGGGCACCACAAATAACATCACTCACCAGTAGATTCAGATAAATAAATAAATAACCCCGGAAACATCTTATCTTTTATTCTTGCATACCAATGTCACTCTGGGACAAATGAAATACCATTTTTCACATCAGGAAACCTGATAATCTGGTTCCAGATACCTGCTCAAATGAATCTATACTGCAGCCAACAGGGATGCAGTGGGTCAGCATAATTTGAAGACCAGAGGACTGCCCATATGGGACCTGGGTAAGGCCCATATAAAGAATATGTATTCCTGATGAAGCACCACCAACTGCAGGAAGGAAACTTGACTTTCTGACCTCAGAATCAGATTGCAGCAAGATAAAATATCTTCCAACTAGCTGAAGCAAGAGGAAGTTAAGCAAAAGAAACACCTAGTATCACATTGGGTTCATGGAATGAGCCCGATAAAAACCCATAACATTAAATGGTAAAAGTAGCCTAGAACCAAAGAGCAAAGCATTTTGAGCACAGAGGGTGCAATCTACATGTTGAGCTTGTATCATCTCCTTCATCAGCAGACCCACCACAGACTCCGTAACACCAAAATCTTCCACTGCCGATGGGTTTTGAAAAACCTCAATTCCACATGTCAGAGGTGGAAATCTGGGAAGCCTTTAACGAAATTAGGAAAGATGAGGTGCTCGTGCATGCCCACCTCCTGCAACATGCTCCTTCCACTCTGCAGAGGAGAGCACATCCCAGCCCCGCGGCAACACCACTGGGGCAGGCAGCCAACGTCACAGAAAAGCACCTCGCTGCGGCATCATGGGCTGAGCAGGAGAAGAGCCTCACCTTTGGCTCTTTGCAGTGCAGGAATGAACAGCCCCATGAATTTAAAATGCAAAAGCTCTTGTTTGAAAAAGCAAGACTCCTTGCTCTTTGCATTAAATTACATCTTTCCTCAAAAATCTGCATGTTGCATCCCCATTGAGCTCCGAGTCACGATGCTGACAGATCACCTTAGGTGACTGAGGCAGCAACAGAAAACTTAAGTCTGAATGCATGCTGCTTTTTTTCCTTTATTTTTTAATATAAAATATATAAGCCTTTGAAAGATGGTTTTAATTTGGAAAATTAATTTGAAGATGTTATTCCATACCATAAGTGTGCCAGTATTCAGCTTTTTATTTATCAAAAAAATAAAAAAATAGAACGATAGATTGCATCTTTTCATTTGCTTTCTTCAGCTGTTAAAACTTGGGAATGGAGAGAAATACAGGCCACTTCCATATACCTCAATGGCTAAGGAGAGCTTGCTGTAGAAAAGGTCAGAATGATGAAAACGAGTCTTTCAAAAAAATTATAAGGAGAGGAATCATTAAAAGAGAGGCAGTTATTATTTCGGAATATACTCTAACTCAGTCTAATCTTCTTGTTGTGACCTAGACAAGAATTCCTACTGCCTCAATGTAAACTATTTCCTACTGCACAGTATAAGCAGCCTTGAACACTTCCTGTGGATGTTCATTTACATAGTTATAAGAAATACAATTGACATATTCTGCCTATTGACTGCTATCAGCTGGTCACACACAGAAGAACAAAGTAAAAGGTGAGCAGTGGGCACACATGATGTATTTCTACAAAAGCCCTAGGAAGCTGAGAAGGCACAGGACAGCAGCAATGCTCTCTTCAGAGCTATAAAAATCTTTAAGCAGCACAAGTTTAAGTGTTGCTGTGCCAGCAAATATACTTCAGAGATGCATGTTTAGCAGATTCAGGCATATGCTGAAACACTACCCTAAAACTGCAAGGGTAATAGCTGCCCACTACGTATTTTCTGCAGACACTCGGGCTTAGCAGGGTGGTTACGTATCTCCAATGCCCGTTAGTTACAGGAAACAAGCCCACACCATTAACAATATTAATTAATATATTCCCTACCCCCTTCATATATTGAAGATTAGAATAAAGCAAAGTTGCAATAGACATTTCCAAAGTCTTACAGCATCATCCACTTAGTTTTCCTCAGCGCTTCAACCCTAACCCCAAAACAACTAATCCTTGAAAAGCCCTTCAACTCCAGCGGTAAAGCACCAACTACTGCCTTTTAAGCTAAGCAGGTGTTTTATATGTGAAAACCTGTTTCAGATTGCAGAAAGAAGACCTTGCAAATAATGGATGATGAAGCAGGAGGCTGTACAAATGTCAGCTTTTGCTTTGTGGTATGCTCTTATATTTCTTTTGGAGGTTTAGTGGCAGAATTGCAGCAGCTCACAAGGGTTTGTCAAAACCTGGACCACAGTCTCATTCTGCTAAGAATGGCACACATACAAGAAAAACATTTCTGTATCTCTGTGGAATTAACTCCTCCATCAGGTAGACCTCATCAAAAAATGAAATAAACTGATACAGGTTTTTGGCCTATTTCAAAATTTGACTTTGCTTGCAGTATAAAACTCGTAACACTTTTTAACAAACAACAGTCTTTGAAAGTATTTTCCATGGATTTGCCATTCATTATAAATAAAGAAAACTACCTGTAAGCTCATGAAAAAGACAAAACCACCAGAAATATTTTTTCAATGGAAAATACATCCAAATACAGCTTCGAGAAAAGGCAAGACAAAACAACTAAAAGTGCTTCCTGGCCAGAAGATCAAGTCAGCTCCCATTATCCTGGATCTGAATCCCCGTCTTTCCTTCAGCATTTTCTCCTTGCTCTCAACCCAAAGCTCTGATTCTTAACATGGGAAAGGGCAAAAGAAAACTGCTGCAAAGTTATTTTATATTGTAAAGCATGGCACAACTGGAATGGCAAGGATGAACGGCTGTAGATTGCTTAGGAGACGATGCACAGGGACAGCATAAGGCCTTTATAGGATTTCACTGCTTAGCTCAATCTAGGCAATCGAGACAAACACTAGCTGTATTCGATAAAGATCACAAACACCCTCCACTCCCATCCTTCCCAAAATACACAATAACAATCCAGTATGACCATCTCTGCCAGATCCAAGTTATTGTATGCTACGGAGAAAAAGCCAAGCTGTTGCTTTACCTTTTTACCCAGTGATTTGTTAATTGGAATTCAAGTGCTACAAGCAATAGCACTACTTGATATCCCTGTATACTTCAGCACCAATCTTCTAACTCAATAAATGTAACACTCAATATGCAGAAAATTTATTGCAGGCCCCACCCTGGTAAGATACCAGTTCTCACAGTATAATAATTAGTGGTCATGTATGAGCAAGAAAGATCAAGTCCAATCCTGTAAAACCATACACAGTGCTTTACCAGGTGCAGCTCTGTAAAACTCAGAACAGTTCTGAGACAGAACTACCGAAGACATAATTAGAGATGCAAATGTTAACTTGGAACTTTAAAGAATACTATACATTGCATTGCAAAATTATCAAGAAAAACAACTTAGTTAAGTGTAGCAGGAAAAGCAGCTCCCAACTATGCTTCTCATCCTGGTATATACGTGAAAAAACGGGAGCCAACAGAAAGTTTCATTAGTTAGGAGTGTTAAAAGATAGGAAACGTAAAGTACAACTCATCATTACCATGAATAAAACAATAAGGCTTGTTTAACTTTACTGGAATAAGCAAAGAGAGATACCAATAGTCATACTAGAATTGTGGAACTGCCACTAATAGTGGAGGGGGCATGGAGGCAAAAAAAAAAAGCAGCAGAGACATACAACAGATATTTTTTGTTCTGTATCTGAAGAGCTAGACAATGGCTATTAGCATTTAACTCTTTGAGATCACAAAGTCCAAATAACTTGCAACAAAAAAAAAGCAACACCCAAGAGATTTATCCGTGTTATTAACACTCCTTTTCAGAGAAAGTCCTGGAGTGTCAGGGAAGTTCCAAAAGCCTGGAAGAAAACTAGGGTTGCTGCAATACTTAAAATGAGTAATTGGGGAGATTAACTTTATGATAGCCTGTCATCTGGATACTGAGCCCATCCAAAATAACTAGAAATTTGATTTAGGATTTTATTAATAAAAGACTTTAATTAATAAGCATCAAGTAATTAAAGCAATTAATATCAAACAAGCTCATGGAAAGTAAGTCCTGTCAAACTAATTAATTTTTTTTTTTTCTTGACAGAACTTTAGTTTTTTACTTGTTTTTAGCTGCAAAGACAAGCATTGATGAGATAATGCTACTTCTGCACGGAACTTGACTCAGTTCCGCACAACATCTTGATTAAGAAACTAGGAAGATAAAAAAAAGTGCATTAGCAAACACTAAAGCAGACTGGGAGGTGATGAACAAACCTGAAAATGCAGCTGTAATAGACACCACCTCCAAGGAGCTCTGCTTCAACAGGGTCCCTACAGAGCTGGTTACTGACACCATGGGAGGGAGACTCATGGAGCTCAGTCAGTCTATCAGACTTAGCCCAGAGCAGCTTCACCAGCCTCCAAGCATCCATGGGAGGATCAAAAATTTGATTACAGAAATGTCATCTTTTACTAGCACAGTGAAAATTCAGTGTCTGGGAGGTAGAAAAATTTTCAGAGTAAAACTGATGCACATTTTGCTTTCCTTCAACAAGCTTAAAAGAAGTTGCTTCTCATGCACTGGCACAGATCGTAACCCACCAAGGCATGGATTCAGCAGCTTTCTCTTTGCTTTGGTGTGTTTTCTGTATATATCCCTAGTATTGCGAGGCACTGCGCAGTAGCTAAGCGTTTGTCCAGAAAATTCAATTTACCAAAAAAAAAACCAAACAAAAAAACCCCAGCTGAAAATAAAACAAAAGACAATTCCCTTTTGCTTCTGCAACCGCATGTAATTGCCATTCTCATTTTCACAATATCCTCTGAACATACCTCAAAAGAAAATATTGACCGAATTAAATATTAACTACCCAATCAATCCATCAGAATAAAAAACCTCAGTAGCTTCCATCTTTGTGAATCTTGTCTTGCACCATTTCCACCTCTATTTAAGTGAGAAGCTAAATATCTTTCCTGAAATACAAAGACTGCTTACAGGTTTGTGTTTGATACAGTGATGGGAACCATCCTGAAATCCTGCTTTTGCAATGATATCCAAGACGTCCCTCCCTTCCCTGCTTTGCTTGGAAGTAGAGACACAATTTCTTCATTTAGCTGTAAACCTTTCCTGCCTTCCTCCTCAATTAAAAAAAAATCCCAAACCTAACAGCTTGGAAGAGAGGGTTTGGAGAATAAACAAAGCACCAAATGGACTTCTGGATTCCAACTAACTTGTGATTTTCAAGTGGCAAAACGGTGACTTTTGAGCAAGAAGATTAAACACTCAAAACCAAACCTGATAGGAAAGAAGCCAAGACAAACTGGAAAACCCAACAGTTAGAAATAAGGCAGAAACTGCACTGCAAAATTCAAAAGAAGCTCGAGAAATCCGTATGCCAAATTACTGCACGGGGGTTAAAACAAAGTAAATGAGACCCTCTGCAACTGCTTGAATATTCTGGTTTTCTAACTCTATGCTTGTTACCTGCTGGATAAGTGTATGTCTGTCTTTCTCCTGCATTTTTTGAGTTCCAAAAGTGTGACTAAATACCAACATAAATAGTAGCAAATTACACATTGTCAGAGCGTCTAAGCAGTATAATAGAACCCCCGCTAAAATACAACCTCCTCAGACTTTTATTTTATTATGCTTCCTTGTTATGCGTATTTTTGAAGTTAAAAGATCTCTGGAAGTAACAGAACTGTTCTCAATACATACAGAACTGGCATTCTAGGTATAGCAGTAACAGTTAAAGCAATACTGTCTGTAATATTTTTCCAATACCAAAAGGTATCTTGGAAAAGGAGTTCTAAGTACACTTAAGTCATCTTGAAAACTACCACCACAGCTAAAAGGTAGCATAGCATCACTGAATCATTTGGGTTGGAAGCGACCTTAAAGATCATCTAGTTCCAACCTCCACTACCATGGGCAGGGACACCTTCCACTAGACCAGGTTGCTCAAAGCCCCATCCAGCCTGGTGCTGAACACTGCCAGGGATGTGGCAGCCATGGCTCCTCCTGGCAACCTGTGCCAGTGCTTTACCACCCTCATAGTGAAGAACAACTTCCTAATATCTAATCTAAATCTACTTTCAGTTAAAAGCCATTCCCCCCTCTCCTATCACTATAGGGCCTTGTAAAAAGTCCCTTTACAGATTTCTTGTAGACCCCCTTTAGGTACAGGAAAGCTGCTTTAAGGTCTCCATGGAGCCTTCGCTTCTCCAAGCTGAACAAGCCCAACCCCCTCAGCTTGCCTTCAACTCTCTCAGCCTGCTCCAGCCCCCAGAGCATCTTCATGGCCATCCTCTGGACTCACTCCAACACATCCATCTCCTTCCTGGGGGCCCCAGACCTGACCACAGAACTGCAGGTAGGGTCTCACAAGAGCAGAGCAGAAGGGCACAAACACCTCTCTTGACCTGCTGGTCAAGCTTCTTTTGATGTGGCTTAGCATACTTTCTGGGCTGCAAGTGCTTCACTGCCTGGTTATGGTGAGCTTCTTGTCAGTCAACACCGCCAAATCCTTCTCCTCATGCGGCTCTCAACCCATTCTCCACTTAGCCTGTATTTGCTCTTGGGATTGCCCCAACCCATGTGCAGGACCTTGCATTTGGCCTTGTGAATGACATGGGCCCACCTCGCAAGTCCATCAAAGTCTGCGTGGATGGCTTCCCTTCCTTCCAGTATGTCAACTGCACCATGCAAATCTTTTTTCCCTACACAGTGAACAGTATACAGTGAAGCCTACTCAACCTTTTCACAGTTTTATTTCAAGGTGGAAGTGAAACTAAATTAGAATGCCAAAAATAATTACAATTTCACAGACTTCCGCCAAATACACAGGTGCTGTACAAACCTATTGACATTACTGTTTCAACAAAACACATTTCTGATACACTTTTCGAGCATAACTAAAACACTAAGGATGCATGTGGGAAATTTCACATACCAGGCAAGAAAAAGCAATTTTGGATCTATGTTGATTTCAAACTGTATGAGTTGCTCTATCAAATAAGAAATTACCAACTCATACAAACCTTACACGACAAAACCCCTTTCTGTTTCTCGGTCTCAAAGCAACCAGAGAGGAAGAGTTTTGCAGTCAGCCTGCTGGATGCCTGTAATTTTGATCAAAATTACCAGAGCTGAAAAAAGTTCAAATAACGTTTAGACATATGTTCTAACAGCAGCAAAAATATCCATTTTATTGCAGCTCTAGGACGTGGAGAAAAACAGATGATGAGGTACTGTTATGCACAGTTACCAAAAAGATGCCATTCTCCTTGCAAAGTTAAATGTGCAGCAACAGCGGATCGATCTACAAGGACATCCATGCAAGAACATTTCACAAAACCATCATGAAAACAAAATGCTTAAGAATAAAATTTTAAATACACAGCTCTAGCTACTCTGGACATACAAATCCTATTAGAATCTCTATCAGTTAAAAGAATAAAAATACTACAACTCAAGTATGGCCTGAATTCACTGTATTCAGGCTTTGCGCCCTCTATAAACATCCTTTAGCCAGAGACTGGCCTCAAACTAGCCCATACAAATTAGGACATAGCCAGAAGGACACATTCTGCTACCAAATTTCTATTTTACTAACACAAAATGAGCAGACATCTTTTATGCAGACTGACAAGGAAGACAAGAAAACACAATTAAAATCAAGCAGTTGCAGAAACAGAATCCCTCCTTCTGACAAGGTAACAGCTTCTACCTTGGAATATCCACTAAAAAAAAAATTCAAAACCAACCAAAAAACAAACCCTACAAGCCAATACTGTCCCAAGGCAGGTATCTCCACATTCCTCTTTTTATCACCATAATCCTGCTGGTCACATTTCCAGATGGCATTTCTTGATATGGTCCCTTTGGATAGAAGCATTTCTATAGCGTGGATGAAGACAGTATATACACACAACAAAACCATCAATGCTTTAAAGGTCTTTTCATAATATTTGTACTGCCCATACCATGTAATGTCACACAATTTTCCAGGTTCACTTGGGTCAGAGATTAGTTCCTAAATGGCTGTCATGAAAAACTGGAAGTACTGAGTTTTGACTTTTTGGCCTCACATTTTGCCTAGGCAATTATTTTTGAAGAAGAGTAAGTCAAGAAAGTAATGCTGACCTGACGAAGACCGTTTATCACTACGTTTTAAGGAATCTTACAAACTCTGCTTTTCCAGAGTTTTCTTCTCTGCTGCTGGATCTTCCATGATCCCTTAACCTGTGCCTTCCATCAATCTGCAAAGTGAAACTGCCAAACTGGGATATGCAAAGACAAGATCTCAGAAACATAATCAAACTAACTTAAATATGTAACAAGAACACAAGCGAAAGAGAATAAATATAGGAGTAACAAATCCAAAGAATAAAAATTTTCAAAAGATGCAAACAATAACAGTGATCAATAAATAAATGACCCAGCACAGATTCAAAATCAGCTGTAAACCTTCCCTTGTAAAGATGACATTTGCTTCCCCATTTTTACTTTGGGATTAATAAGTAACTCTCCTTTCAGTTAGGAAAAAAACCCCAACAAACTCCACCCAACAAAAACTGAACACCAAACCGAAAACCCACACCCTTCAGGAGCATAAACCTTCCAGGTGTTACTTCAGTACAAGGAAGGAAAGAGTAAGTTCACAGCCACCCTTCTCCATAACCTTTTGCTGATAACACTCACCTCTACAGAAGGCAAACCCTTGTGAAAATCATTGCCCCAACTACTCGAGCGCACCTAAGCATGCAGAGAGACAGAGGGCTTCTTGCCAAGACTCCCTCCCAACTGAGATGCTGCAGGGCAAGTTCACTGTTTCAGTGGCAAGTTGTCAGACCACATGGATACTGAGTACTTTTACTTATTCTATTTTTGAATATTATTATTTACTGTTGCACTTCAAGAAGCTTGCTTAGATCTCTTACGAAGTTAGTCATGTTCCTAATACAGCTTACAAACACAGATCTGAATACAAACTGCTTTACCACGGTATCATTATAGTATTTCTAATAAACCAATCTATTCCTTTAGCAAATCCTATTTTATAGCTTTCTATCCAACCAAACCAAGCTGGTTTAAAATACCAATGCTTTCACAGATGTCATAACAAAACAACTTTCAACAGAGTAAGAAATGCAGTTGCATAATATTTTCTTTTATTTTTAACCCTCCTCTTTGTTTTGGCTTTGATGAAGATTGCTGATGGCCTGTCAAGGAAAAAAAAAAAAAATGAAAAAAAGAAATTTAAAAAATCCAATGCTGAATTTTCAGCTTGAAATTTCAAGTTAAGGACTTTTAACTCCTGTGGTGATACCAAATACACGCAGTTCTCCAGCTCCAGCCAGCACTGGGTGCTAACCCTTACCAGCTACCTCACTGCCTTCCAGCTGTGGGGCAGAGCCAAGTGCGGCTCCTGCAGTGAAGAAACCATGCTCAAACTCATCATTCTTAGCGATCTCCCTCCTACATTACCCAAAAGCATAATGCAATGCCCAGCTCTCAACCAGAGCACTATATAAATATCGCTATGCAACATGTTTCTACACCCTGTATGCGCAATAACATATATTATTAGCCAACTCTAGTAACGTATCTTTACCCCTCATGCCAGATTTCCTGCCTGTACTTCCACTGAAGTCCCGCTAAGGATGGTAGAGAGACTCAGACAAGAACTTTCCATGTTACTCAAGCTTTCACATAACTTTTTTGGAATGAATCAGGAACAGAATTAATTACCTACGGTAGAAAGACAGGGTCTTTCAGAGGTTTCAGCTACCCCATGGAAGGGGACTGTGGTGCAGGTAAGCTGAAGAAGGAAGCAAAAAGGGCAATGCTGCTTGCCTATGGCCCTTGCAAGTTTCCTCCTGGCCAATAAGACACTGAGGCAGTGCAGGGTGGCTGCTCAGGGGACACCAAGAGCTCTCAGGTATGGGACAAATCTGGTAGGGCAGTCAAGTGACAGAGAAAATGCTGGGTTCAGGGTCTCCAAACCAAGGTGTACATGCACAGCTTTGCACAGGGGCGGCCACTAGTATGCACTGATCCTCATCCCCCCAGCCCCTCTGCAGCAGCTCCAGGTCCCCACAGTGAACTAGGTTCAGCAGCAGCCTCACACCAGACCTGCTGAACAACCACCACAAAGCCCTCAGGCCCTGTCTTTGGCACTGTAACATCCACTTAAAGCAATGACCCAAATCTAACTTAAAAAAAAAAAAAAAAAAAAAGAAGAAAAAAAGCCTTAGTACTGCAAATAAAGTTTAACTGACTTTATCTGCTTTTCTCACTGTTTTTGAAGTTGTGTTTAAAACACCATTTATGAAACAGAAAGCAACCCAGAAGCTCGGAATTAGACATCCTGAACCATTCAGAGAGATTTCTTCAGACACAAACATGAAAGGCTCCTCTATTTTCCAAAAGAAAATGATAAAGGAGGATTTAATCCAAAAGCACACACACACAAGAAAGCTGGCTTCATCCCAGATGGTTTCTCAGCACAACACAGGCCACATCCTGCTCTCCCCGCCTCCAACAGGCACAGACCCCATCCATAGAAGCACAGCAGCTCAATATCACAAGCAAGCATTCTGATGTCTGAATGCCATTTCCAATAGTCCATAAATAGACACAGTAATCAAATCTGGTTTAGCTGAAGTCTTCACTTTGCAGCATTATGGACTTTTCTGCTAGAAAAGATTTTGGTGGGACAGAGGCAGTACCCAGCTTGACAGACAGAGCTGCAGCTCCTGGCTCTAGAGGCTGCCTGTCCCTGCAGGGGGGAGGACACCCAGTGTGGCTCTTGCTTTGGGCCAAGCGTCTCAAGATGCAGAGCCTATAATTTTAAAATACCACCACCTCTGCTGAAAGTTGGGAGAGACCAAAAAAAACCCAATAAAATGCTGTGTGATAACAAGTTACTGTGAATCAACTGACAAACACGGTAATTGCACATGCACACTCTTTAACTCAAGTGACCCTGCTCTTGCCAGGGGCTAATAATGCACATACAATTACCATAAATAGCTGATGAACTGTAACTTGTTTGTGCATCTGAAACAGTGGGTGTTTCTGGAAATCCTATCATACGCAGAATTACATACTCAGGCACCTTAATTACTTTTTCAACCCTGTCTAGCAATACCTGCCTGTTCTTTCCCCACTCTTGGACAGCAACAATAAGGTCCTATGACCTGTATTATTTCCACGTGCTCCATTCCTCAAAGAAGAGTCCAACAGCACTATCAAGGAGCCCCAGCAGACATGGCTCACTCTCACTGCGCCGCACAAGCTAAGCAGCCAAACAAGGGACATACTTCTGGAACTAGAGGCTGAAGCAGTAAGATACTGCAAGTTATATATGCCAATAGCCCCTAAAGTACTCCTGTGCGTTTACACATGATTTTTCAGCTACCAATTCTAAAAATACTGCAGCAGAAGAGAGAAGTTTCACTGCTTTAAGAAGCAGCCTCCAGCCAGGACAGGACTAAACACTCAACCAGACATTAGGCGTATCATGTGCACTAACAACAGCTCTAGCCATTTGCCTTTAGAAGTATTTGCAGTGATTTTAAACTCGAAATAGGTGTCATGGACATTTAAGCCCATTATAATAAACTGCGTCAAGAGGCAAAAGTTACTTGACAATTCCAGCCCAAGTCTGTCTACAGCAAGACTCGGTAGTAAGCGCATCAGCACATCAACCTTCACAAGATGGACTTGCAGAGAGCACTCTGATGGGCTGACTCACCTGCTCTGTTGTTATGACCCAGCCACGATTTACTGGATGAGTTGCAAGTTGTAAGGAAACAAACTGATCATGAATTTACATCCATAAGAAATAGTACCATTCTTCAGACAATGAAAAAAGCCCATTTATTAACTTCCCACCACTGAGGTCCTTTATACTAGCAGTAAAGCAAGTTTAATGGTTTCACGTGTACAGAAAGCCAGTAACACGTAATATTCCAAACCACGAGTATTATTAAGTGCAGCAATGAGCCAAAAAAATACAAATGACAACAGTTTGTTCATTTTTGGCTTAGTGAGGACTCTTCAGATCCTTTGCAACATAATCTAAATCAGATTTACAAAGCAAAAGATGTGAGTAGTTTCATATGTCAAGCCACAGTGATTTACAGACACTTACATATTCTCACTTTCCAAAGTATGTCATCAGGTGTCCCAGCACTGAGTTAGAAATACAAAGAGAGGCAGATAACATCCTAAAGACCTTATTTCTATTTGCTTCCATTTTAAGTGCTGGACACAGAGAGTAGATGTTCTCTCCATTCATCTCCACTTCAGCAGCTTTTTCTGATTTTAAAATCTCCTTTCAACATGTTAGGGTACAGAAAAATAATTAACAGATACAAGTTACAGCTGCCTCAGTGACAGAAGAAGTGATACTGTAGAAGATACGCTAAACAGAGACCATACAGGCAGACTGAGCAATGTACTGAGATGCATTCCCATGTGTTTTTTGATTCATGTCTTCCCTGCATGAGGATGCATGCGAAGAGCTCATGAATCAAAAAACACAAGATGCAATCAAATGGCATCTCCAAACCAGCATCACTGGAAGAAGTGATGCTTCCTGCAAGAAGGAAAGAGAAGTAAAGGTTGGTTTGCAAACTAGCAACACAATAGTGGCTTCAGTAAGAACTATGACTTAAAAAAGAATTTGCAGTTGCTAGAGGTACTGCCCTGATGCTGCCTGCGCTCCCCAAGCAGCTCAGTTTGCAGTGATATACCCTAAATGAAGCCAGCCCCAGACTCTTCTTGCTCTAGAATCAGAGCCCTATATGAGACTCAGCCATGGCACAGGCTCTTAGCAGCAGGGCACACATAGTAAGTGAGCTGAACACCATGAGCACTCGAAATAACCCAAGCAAAAAAGTTCAGAAAGCAAAAGTGAGGCTTAGCTGATGAGTAGAGATCACCATTTTGGCACCAATGGGTACATTTAATCAAAATGCAAAAAGGAGTTCCACCACAGGTGCGGAGAAGGAGGGCAGCTGCTAGTTGGTGACTGTACACAGGTGCAAAGGACAG
Organism: Coracopsis vasa; assembly: GCA_026283785.1. Taxonomy (NCBI): domain Eukaryota; kingdom Metazoa; phylum Chordata; class Aves; order Psittaciformes; family Psittacidae; genus Coracopsis; species Coracopsis vasa. Next base: position 47,516 of record JANHGB010038316.1, read on the forward strand.
AAAACAGAGGCAGAACCACAGAGATAAGCAAGGAGAAAGGTCACATCTACACAAGGAGAAGGACTGGTAGAGGTTTATCATGGTTTTAAAGGAGTGCCAGACCAATGCTTGCAGCACATCTACACAGTGAAGTAAGAGCTGGAATAACTCTGCAGGATTGCTGGCAGTGGTGAGGATGCAGCAGCCAGGGTTGGCAACCAGGAAACATACCCCAACACCCTGGGCACTTGTGTTCTAGGTGCCAGCCTGATACTTCCATGTCCCTACATAATTGCTGCTTCTTATATCTGCAGCAGCTAAAAACTGAGCAAGTACAAGGATGCACCTATGTGCTATAAGCCATACCACACTTCTGCTGCTTAAATACATATTTTAAGGCAGAAGAAATAAAATGAGATCTGACAGTAATAAGACGTCAGCTTACAAAGGCTGTAAGTAACCTAGTATTTACCAAGTTACTCAGAAGAAAACAGGCAACAAAACAGCAATGGGCTGTAGGGCTGCCCTGCCCAGCACAGCACCAGGCAAGGGCACCCCATTAATGGGAAGTAACACGGAGAACTGACCACACTGAGCTGTGGATACACAAGTGTGGGGAAAGAGCTTTTTCATGGATGTAGAGACACCAGTATAGCAATTAAAAAAAACCCCAAAACCAACAAAACACCCCACTAAAAAACAATCCATTTCTTCTGTAAGGTCAGCAACAATGATCTTCCTGTAGTCCTCTCACAGGACGCAGCTCCTTACCTCATTTCCCTCCATTTTGACAGTGGCCTCATGCAGTTGGGAGGTAAAGCAGCAGTACAATTAAACCAGAAAGGGGTAAATAACAAGGTAAAAAAATAATAACACACACCCACCCCCCCCATCAAAGACAAGACGCAACTTCTGTAGTTGTGCTGGTTATTTAATCAGAGTCAAAACCACCTGAAGTGATTTGGGAAAGTTTTAAATGGAAAGATGAAAGTATCTTTGTCACATGAAGAGCAGGACCACTGCAAGTAATTGAGCGTTATTATCTCCTCAGTTTTCAGGAGGTTAATGGAAAACCTCTAAATCAAAAACAACTACAAGTTAAGAAATTCTGTCAGTGGAAAGACTGGTACAGAATAATGAAGTTTTTTGTCAGGCTACCAGAATACATTGACTTTCAACTATTATTTGTAATACAGGGAAGCCTGAGGCCCTCAGTGAACTCAGTGCTATACTATGTCACACTGCATTTTGTTTTTCTATCCAAGAGTTTATTAAAAAAATCCCACAAATTCTCTATCTTAAGCTTCCAATGAAAATATCATGTTCACATAAGACAGAATAGCATATTACAACACAGCTCAGTACGACTGCACAGCAAGATCAAGAGCAAACCTCATACCATGATCCAGTGCTGCAGTCCCAGGTGTAATTTCTTATCACCTTTTGTTTAGCTTCCCGGCAGCAATTGTTGAGTCGATCAATATATCAATACACTCATTTTTAACTGCTCAAAAACACTGGCAACATAGCGCTGAAGTTTCATTTTGATCCTGCCCCCATGGGATCTGTTGCCTTACAGGGAGGGGAACCACTGTGGCAGCCCAGCCACCTCAGGGAAGACATCACTCCCAGGCTGCTCCTCCAGCTCAGGAACTGCTCTCCCATACAGAAACATGGCACTACAGTTATCAAACATGCTGCCATCCCACCACCCTCCTGATTTTTCTTGCCAGACGGAGGGAAGAGGTGGTTAGAACAGAACATTGGCAGTTGGAAACTCACAGGTAGCACACACTGACCACCCACAGAAGATGCAAGCATGTCTGCAGCCTCAGTTCAAAGAAAAGTGTTAACTCCCAAGTTCCCAAAATCCAGAACACTGGTTTTAAGCAGGCAGTTGCTTGAACAAGGCTAGCCCCGCACTGTGGTACATTAGCTACTTTGTCCAGTAAGTGCCTTGTGGACAACTGTCATAGCCCAGAGAAATCCATTTCCAAGTCTCTCCACGGAAAGCAGCTACTAACCTGACCTGTACAACTCTCAATCCTGCAGCCTCCTCCCCACACAGACTGCACATCTCCCTTCCCCTCAACCACAGCCTGCATCCCACAGCTGCTGTAACTGATCCACTCACCCCCTTGCAACCTCCTGCCCTCCAGCTGAAGCAGGTCATCTCAAAGAACCAGCCCACCACATGAGAGGGCACTTCACTCGGCTTCAAAGCAGCCTTACAGCCTCTGAAGACTTAGAAAATTGTTTGCAGAACTAAGAGTTAAAAGGGAAAGTTTTTAAAACGATGATGCCAGCTGCAGAGAGCAAGCAGAGGAGCCTCAGACACCTGTGAATGTGGTCCCTGAAAAAAGAGTGATTTGAAAGAGAATGCAGGCTGTAATTACAAAATATTAGAGATAAGTGATTTCATTACTCACACAATTTTCTGTGTGGATGGGAAAGTCAGTAACCTGGTAAGAGTCTAAACTAGGTTTAAATTCAATTATGAGTACATTTTTACCACCTGAAAATTAGATTTGTACATTTTTCAACCAGCAGTAATCTGCTATTTCAACACCATCTTTTCTTCCTCCAGCCAATGAATGCAAGACAATGATTGTCCAAGATCTGAAATGCAATTTGTCCTAATAAGCCCATCTAGGGATTTAAAACGCATTCACATCACAGAATCTGAATGACAGCTTTTTAAAAGGTATTAATGGACTTTGAGATAACGCATTTAAGTTAGCAGATATGTTGGAAACACATTAGAGAATATGGAGATCTAAAAAACCACCTACGAACAAACAAGCTTGAAAATATATTTTGGAACTTTTCCAAATTACTCTAAATTTAAAATCAACTAAATAAATAGAGCTGGATTTATTTAATTAATTTGTTAGCAACCTGTTCCATCTACACCACCACTAATGGTTTTATCATTTCCTGCCTCCATTCATACTATTTATTTCTTTTAACTTTGTCCCTCTATCCCTGTAACCTAAAACCTTCAGGACTGAGGTTGTGTCCTTCCAGACTGAAAAAATTTAACGGCTGTAATTATATCGCTGTGACACAGTTAATGTCTGAATCCTATTTATATTTAGCATCCCGTTTTGTTTCAAAACCTCCTCTTGGCCCCTCTCCACCCTGCCTCTCCAATCTTGTGTCCATCATCCCATTACTGCCCACTCATGCATTCCTTCCCATCCCGCCCTCATGACCACGCAGCTGGGGTTGCCCGTAAGCGTGTGCTGTCCCATCTGTCCGGAATTCCCTTTCTCCAACCCGATTCCCCTTCTCAGTTCTCGCCTTTACATGTGTATGTATGCATCTGTTTACAGTCACCACTGAGTTCCACAGACCTTTTCTATCTACGTAACAGTGGTTTTTATCCTGCCCTCACTTAAATCATCACAGACAACAAAATCACTTGGGCCTTTTCCACTTTTACATTTCATTTCTATTTTCTTTTATACCATTCATAATGTATTGCTCCCTTTCTGCCTACCATATAGCCATAACAAATCTCTCTGTAGCTTTACATTCTACCTATGTCCACATTTTGCTAGCGTCCATAAATGTGTGCCTACATCTTACAAGGATGTATACTACACCAGTCACTTCAACTATATTCCCTTACCCCTGAGTCCTACACTGACACTGCGTCCCGCTACCAAGATAAGACAGTATTCTGACTATATTGCTCCAGTCTCCCTCTCATTTTCTGCAGCTAAGGTGAAACCATGAACACACAGAATGTTGTCAAGTTTCTCCTTGCTACTTAAACAGATCTTTCTTTTTACAGAAAATATAAAGGATTTGTAGAAATCACCTTCACACTTTTTGTCAAACCCTTCTTCTTTAGGCTAAGCTTGCACAGAATGTAAAGTTTGCAACCTTTTCCGGAATGCTTCTGCTAAGGGGTGAACCTTCCTGGGCAACTTTTACGCTTATTATGAATTCTGTTTTACATATAGCTTGTTGGACTGCACATACAAGAGGACTAACTCTGGAAAACCTTCCATTTCAGTTGTTTTGCTTTTCATTTCATAAACCCAAGTCTAATGCACGTTAACTGTCCTCTCTCTAATAGGGTCTCTCTGACAGGTGGAATACAGCTGGATTTGGCATTTACCTTCTAAAAACAAGCAGCTTTTCATCAGCATATATTTAACTGGTCCTTTAGAACATAAGATCTTAAAAACCATAGTACTTATTTCTTGTTTTCAGACATACCTTCTAAATCTTCAGAATGCAAAGATGGCTATGTGCTTTTTCGGTCACTTTTTTCTCTTTTTATTCTAGGTGACTCATGTAGCTGTAATCTTAACTGGCACCACTTAAAGTAGTCTGGGAAATTTCATACTGCAGAATGTGAATGTGTTACTACTGTATCTGACTGAAATCTAAATAAATTCCACATTTGGCCCAATGAAGTAAGACATGCAAGATTTCAACCTGTTCTTGGAGAGTAAGAAAAACAGCATTCTAGATTTTAGTAAAGTAAAAACAGATTCCCTTCCCTGTGACCCCTCACTGTATCTCAAATAATACTGACATAACAGTAATTTTTGCCTAATTTGCTACCAGATAACTAAAGCCTGCTTCTCCATGGAATAGTCTATTCATTAACAAGATGTGTAAGAGAAACAGGACTACGTGGCATGCCAATATTGAAGTAGAAAAGCATGGCTGTGAATTAAAATCAGCAATATGTCTTTATACTTTTTTCATTAGCGTTTTCCATCAGGGCAGCATATGCCTTTGGCAGGAAGTAGCAATGCACAGAAAACAAAAGAAAAACATTCATTAATGGCCTTCTCAAATGAAAACTTTGCTACAGTGATATATGGAAAATGTCTTCAGGATTTCACAGACAATGCTCTTCCAAATACGCACTCACAGTCTGGGACATAATCCTGGGAATCTGTTGGGTGCTTCATGTCCTGTGTACTGCTTTGTCTGTACTACAGGCATAATGAGAGAAAGCATTCTGATCCCCTAAGAGCCATTTGATACAATTTGGGGCAAGTACATAACACCACCAGTCTGCAAGGCACACTGAGATAGAAGGTTGGGGCATTCAGGTACTGACAGCACACTTCACAAGCCAGCATCTGCTCAGCTGGAAGACTGTAAACTTGACACAGCACAGAAAATAAACCAGCATCTATCTCTAAGGTGTAATCATTGTATTTTAATCAAGCCAGTAACACTAACCTTTCGAGCACAGCATATCATTTTCATTACTACATTATTACCAATAGCATGGAAGACACAAAATTATAGAGTATCATTAATTTGAAACACTAAATAACTGCACTGTTAAGACCTTTAAATACAACAATGCTGTTTCCAGCAACAGATATCTCTTAATACTAAAACCAAAGGTGTTTTATCCATCTAAAATTTCCTTAACTTTGTTACTTTTATTACGAGAAATAACATACTCAGAAAACCCAGCACTGTCTACTTATCAAAATTCCCCAAAGTTCACGCCAATCTCCATTTGTATTCATGATTTTTAACCTGTAACATGCAAGCAAATGAGAACCTGCCTAGGAATATCCTGATCTACATAATTTGCATGGGCACTCTTTTGCCCCTGGAAAACTGTACAAAAGACCTTGGTCACTCTCATTTGCATTCAAGTAACTGTCCAAATTTTGAAAACATGCTTCTATATATTTAAAGTTCTTGAACACACACAGAGCTTGTTGTAGGAACAACATAAACTGTAATGGGCAAGAGGAAAAAATATGACCTAACACCTTGCGAAACAGTTTACATGGCTTGAATTCCTCTATTGCATAACAGCTAAACGAGGTAGCAGGAATGGTATTTTTCATTATGCTGTGATACTTACTGAGTTCTTTCTCCCTCTCTTAGCCACACATCCAAAATTACATCGAATATGGTGCCTCCAGGAGTGACTGACTGGCTCAGTGCTGGGTAAGGATGGCATGGTCTAGAGGAACAGGCAGGAGCTGGGAATATAAGCTATGACTCCTCAACTCCCAGCTCTTCCTGCAACTTTGAGCACATCACTTCTCCCCACTGCTTTACTTTCTCCAAGGACAGCAATCCTTTATAATACTTCACAAAATATTCTCTATTCTGATGCTAATTATTGTATTGCTAGACCACTTAAGTGTTCATTACTTTTACTAAGTTACTTCCTTTCCAGATGCATTCAAGAGGACTGGAGGCATCTGCTCTGGTTTTGTGTACACGTACCTACAGTGCATAACAGGAGTTCACGGGACCTAGTGAGGCTGCATGGGAGCATATAAAGATAGAACTGGTCCAAAATGTTTAATCTGGTTCCTATTAGTTATTATTAAAATTTGCATTTACTTTTCTCCAGTATGGAGTTTAAAGTGGGCTGCAAAGTTGCGGAAGCGTGATTCATCTACTAACCTAGACAATCCTCCTTAAATCATTTATTCAATACCCCTGATGTTAGCAATTCTTTATGTGTACTTGATCTCAAACAATTAGATGAGAAATGTTAGATTAGGGGCACTGCTAAGGAAAATCCATTAAACAGGCCTTTGTTTTAAGACAGAGAAGGTAAAAGCATTCCTTGATGCAATAAAATATGAGTATTTACATACTATGCCCTAATTAAGATTTTTTTTTCTGTAATTCTACTGGCTGTCCTGGAAGAGCCATAAACATTTAGTAAAATAATCTCAATTTATACTGCTTTGTTCTGTGCCTTCAAGTACCATACGTGGCTGTACTCCAAATCAAGTAGTTGTCCTCAAATGCCTTCCAATGAGCCCTGCCAGATTCTGTGGTTCAGAAGTAATTTAAAGGCAGAAAGCTGTAGCAAATGAGACCTAATGGAAAACAGAGAATGCTTTAGTTCGTCCTAACTGTTTGCAGAAAAGAAATGGAAAACCACAAAGAAAGAAAGGAAAAAGAAAAGGAAGTGCCAAAATGTTGTATTTCTCTCTGCAGATGAAGCTAATGATTCACCAACATCATGATATAGCATGTGCAAGTGCCTTTTAATGATTTGAGAAATTTATGATGAAAATATTGAAACAGAAAAATGCTGTCCTTGTGGAACCATAACTGTTTTTAAACAGCTTTTTTCCACTTTTCTTTTTTCCCTTCCTTAACTCTGGCATGTTATTTCTTCACTTTGAATCACCTGCATTGAGTAACTAATTCCTCATGGTTAAAGGAGAGACCATCAACCACTGGCGGTTAAACACAGCCAACTGTTCATAACTCCAGCAGATGGTTCTCTTCTGCTGGCCAACAAACTTTATGGTCCTTTTCCTAATTCCTCTCAAGAGATACAGAAATTCTTTATTTAGAAAGCAATCACTCCTGCAATATAGTGTCTCTCCTATGCAGTCTATTTTTGGTTAGGCTCACATCTTTTCCCCCACACAGACCCTTCAAAGTACACTGAAAGCATCAAACCAAAATTGACAGCAGAGCTGATCTAAAGCCATCAGATGTTACAAGAAGTCCTCCCACACATGTATTTATCACAAGGCTTTTCTGCTTAAGCCTAATTAACACCATTCCTACTCTGTCCAGTAATCATGCAGTGCCCTGGGGCGATGTGAAGGATGTTAGCTTTCAAAGAAGCCTTCAGGGGCAAGCTGCATGAATCCTGCGGAAATGAACATCACTTTTTCTGTGTCCAGAGGGTCTTCAAAGAGGACCCTTAAAATATGTCCCCAAAAAGTTGAGAAACCGAAAGGTGGTTCAGAAAGTTACAGACTTAATTATTCATGACCACCGAACTACTAGATTTTCCTTGAATTCTTGAAGGTTTTTCCTACATCACTGTATGGCAGTACACAAAACAACAAATCCTTCTGGCGAGTGATCTCCCTTCACAACTCTTGGCCCCCCAAAAAGATGGAGTAAATTCATTTTAAGTCCATGCTAAGCAAAATGCTATTCCCAATCCTAGTCTATTCCGAAGACTGGAAATCAAGTTTGGTGTGGTGAGGGACTAATACACACAGCATCCAGAAAGCTTCTCTTAGCTGTAACAAAGCTCTGCCTCACACATAACTGTGCTTAATCCCGTGTCCTTGTGTTCCAGAAGGGACAGAGGGTTTGCTCTGTTTTAACTTGCAACTTTCAATTATAACCATTAAGAACTCAAATTGATTACTTTTTTTCACAGAATGCTTAAGCTCACTTTTCCCAACCTTCCCAAAGTAATTCCTTTCTTGGGATGAACACAAGCATAACAGTTTTCAAAGTGAAAAGAATTCATCTGGTGAAGTACAAGGAAAACAGTTTACCTGGCTATTAAAAATACAGTTGAACTACAGCATATGCTACAAACACACAGGCACACACATACGTTTTAGTAACACCTTAGAAACAAAATCTAATGTAGTTGAGCTGCTCCTGCTTGCCAAATAAAACTTCTGTAGGATACTTTTTTTACGACTTCTTCTGACACAGTTTTTGGGGGATAGCTGTGAATTACGGCTTAGTCAAAGTTTTGGTGTAATGTGCCCAATTTGGGAGAATGTACTGTTTTAAATAGAAAACAGTTTTACATATCGCAATTTAAATTATAGACATAAACTCTTCAAAACACTAACTTTATATTCAAATAAAACAGGTGCACCACACTGTAATGTTTCCAGTTATTTATTTTGTTGTTGAATTCTTGGTAGTTTATTAAACCTTCTTTAAGCTTTCAGGCAACTAAGTACTTGCTAAATTATTTACATCTGCTCATCCATGGAAAATGCATGGAATATCTGAAGAAAGTAATCAAATACTTACAAAATACTTTTGTACAGTATGACAAAGATATTGGGTCTTGGGGTTATTAATCTAAAAGACACCCGCAGGCAAGACCAGCAGGCTGATGAACTCCTACAGCTGAAAATTCCAGGACAGAAACTTATTTTTCAAAGTTGGTACTGGTCAGTAATTCTCAATACTGAACTCACAGTGGGATTTAATGGCACTGCTCCTTCACGTATACGAAAGGTCCTGTCCAGAAGCTAGGTATGCCCTACTTTCAGTCTGCAGTCAGCTGCTCAGTCTCCAAGAAGATAACTACCATAGCTATACAGTCAGTTAGCACAGATGCAAGAGAAGTTGAGAGGTAAAATAAACAAATGTATTTTTAAGAAAGCAGGGAAGGAAAAGTTCACATTACTGAGCTCATCCCTAACCTTATTGTGAGCCCAGTTCTCAGATCTGCCAGAGAGAAGGGATAAAAGGCCAGACTCCCTGTGTTTCTCTAGAAACTGGGGCTCTTCTGTCCCAGCTTCTGCCTGAAGGGTTCTGCAGAGTATGGGAAGCAAAAACATTTGCACAACAGTCAATTATTCAGTAGCTGAAACACAAGGGTGTGTGGAAGGAGGAAGGATCTACAGCTTTATTGGGTTGTAAAGGAGGGTGTGAGTAGTTAAGTTACTGAGATGTTCAACAGTGCGGAAAAGGCATAAAACTAAAATACCTGAGAACACATTTCAAACTTCCCTAGGAATTACACAATCGTGTATTTCTAAAAGTAAGCACAAAAAAAAGCATTTTATTTAACTATGATTCTTTTCCATATTGCCATATGAAATCAATTGGTACTTTTAAATGACACGACAGAGATCATAATTTAACAACAGAAGACCACAGGAAATAAAGTGCAGACAGCAAACTTGACTACTCTGCAGATATTCTCACTGAGACCAAACACCCATGTTAGGACATTTTATTTCTGTGTTCCAGTGTGATGCAGACAGCCCTCTCACAATGCCACCACGGAGACTTCTGAGAAAAGGTACGCTTGTGCTCATCCTTATGTAAAAATACACACAAACATACTCATTTCTCTATTAAAAAATAAAACAAAATAAACCAGTCCTACTGCAAAACCTACAAAATTTCTTGGCTGGATAGCTCTTGTTAGAATGCATCTGTCAAAGGGAGGAGTCAGCTGAAATCACAAGGCTGAGCATGCATCACAGTACAAGCATTTTAATCTTGCCATGGTCATTTTCAATTTAATGAGCTTATGTTGTAAATATGTATTAATTGCTAGACTTTCAGTAACAGAAAAAAAAAAAGGAAGAGAAACTACTGTAACTCTTAGAACTCTGTATGAAATCCATCTAGGTTTTTTATTACTTGCTGTTACTTTACAGGCAATTATTTCTGAGCAGCTAGAGCTTTATTAGCAGGGAGACTGATGGGGGATGCAGGTCCCCTTGTCGTAAAGCTGTCTGATGTGGCATGTTCCCAGACACACAGCCGGTCGCAGCCGCACAGCACCCTCCTGGTGTCCCCTCACCCTGTCCAGCAACATAAACAAACCTCAAGGTCTTAAAGATTTTGGTAAATGTAACCTTTTGAAAGAGATACCCTTTTCCAGATAAAGCATAAGTAGCATAAATTAGCATTTTCCCCAGTAGCTGGGTATTTTTGCTTTATTTAAAAATGTCAGTAAGGAAGGTCTTGGAAACAATCAAGAGTGGTAGAGAAAGACAGCACAATATTTGGTCTCAGTGGAAAGAACAGTTCTGACAGCTTCTACAATTAATTACTCAGTTAAGCACTTTTTTTAATGCACTGCAAATGTTGTGAATCCAATGCCATGTCTGCAAAACAATGGTGTTGAAATTCTGCATTCTACCCAGTGTATGTGACTTTCAGTACTTCAGAAATTCACTAATTCAGAAATTACAACGCGTAATTTCTGAAGAGCCCTGAGGATTGCATTCACTTGTCCTTGAAACACACATGCACTTGAAATGTTTATGAAGTTAATCATTTTAAGCCTAACTTACTTGGTCAGGTAACACTGCTAATAAGAAACATAATGACAACATATAAATACGCCCTATTAACTATGACAGAAGAGTTATATTTGCATGCGACTAATACACACAGCTAGCACAAACACAAAAATAACAACCTCAAAACAACAACAAAAAAGGGCTGCGTCTTTATACTGGCTCATCAAACAAAAACCAAACAGAGCAAGTATTGTTTCTGTGCAGTGAGATCCTGCACACTGCCACCACGCGTAGGGAAATTCCATTTAAACAGCTTGCCACCAACCCTCTGAAACACCAGGAAAACTGTATCAGCAGCAAAGATACAGCCTTTATTGATGTCAATAGCAGATTTATGCAGCTAGCTGAAATGGAGGAAGGTCATGATCAGCTAATTAATATATAATGTACTTTTTCTTGCTCTTTACAAATATGATTATAATCTAATAAATGCAGATGCTCTACTTAAACAACATGGTGATGTTTATCTGGCATATTATCTTAATAATCAACACTAATATCTTACTCTCACATTTAATATTACCTTACTTTTATTAAAAGCATAACTGCCCAATTCCCTACGTTCTAAAATGTATTCATAATAATCATTTACGCAAATGTAAATAATTCTTGTCTCAAGACCCCATAATGTAGTAAGCCTTCCAATCACGCAGTACAGATGTTAACAACAAAACATGAACGGATTAGCACATTACTACAAAACTCTACAAGGCTCTTCGCAAGCACTGTTTCTACTTTTATTTTCTCTATGTGATTGATAAAACATTGCTATCTGTTCAGCACATCTCCTTTGAAATCCAACAAAAACAACTCTATAGCTTGTTTAAGCTACTTATGAATTTCACTCAGATTAATAATATTAGAAGTTAACACTGCATGTTTATTTGTATTTCTATGCTGTCAGGCAAGAGCATTTAAATATTGCCTCAGAAAAAGTTTACAATATGCAGTGTCTACTGCAAACCAAATTCATTTGGAGAATACTGATGTGGCAGATTTGAAACCACAAAAACGCATTCGCTATTACTCATCAGAGCTGTTTTCCTAACCCATTGTATAAATAAGTAGGTAAAAGTCTTCAGAAAAGCTACAACATATTGGCATTTATCTTTTTCTACAGCAGTAATATTTATGGATTCTGAGATGTTTCCATAGGCTAACGTTTCTTATCAGAAGAGGGATGAACTCTGACATTCTGTGAGCACAATCTTTAAATTAAGGTCCTAATCCTATAGTCCGTTTCAGGAAGGCAGAATCACACAACTGCACTGAGACCCATTAATTTAATTAGAGCTATTCATATGCTTAAAGTTATAAATGTGTTTAATTATATGCTGAATTAAGCCCAGACTGGGGTAAACCATGCCTCAAATTCAGCAGCGACTTGTGCCTTCCCAACTAAATTCATGTTGATATTAAAACATAAATTTCATATGGAAAGAGATTAAACTAGCCCATCTCACAAAACAAGGCCACGTAGTTTGGGAGGTACAAAGACTGATGCTGCTCATTATGGAAAGGGGAGTATGTAACAAATATTGGTTAGAAAGTTTAATGTGCTTCTATGGTGCCTCTAGGGGTGGATTTTCACTTTTTTTCAATAATTCTAAATCCATATATAGGGAATAAAAAAGTCTAAGAGAGCTAGATGTCTAACCACTAATGAGCCCATCTACTCTGCTTATATACTTGAAAAAAAATTGACCAGGATACTGTTATCTGCATGTGTCTGGCTACCTTGAAAAGCCAGATCCTACAAATTAACCCTTGGATACAACGGTGATGAAGACTATTGCTGAACCAATGCAAAGATGAAGACATTCACCTGCTTGAGTTGGGTGAATACAGACAACATGATCCTAAAAATGTAAACCAGCTTCTGATAGTGTTAAGTTCCTTCTTTTTTATGAATTCTGATAAAGATTTATGTGAAGAATGATTTGTTTAATGGCATTTTAATAGAAATAACATTAGCACAGGCCCATGAAGATTTATTTTCTAATCAGTACTTAAAAAGTATCTAATCAATACTTTCTGATATCCCATACAGAAGAGAGAACTGCCCTACCTGAGATGAATACATCAGACAGGCACAGTAAAATAAATCTGTGAATGTAAGTAACCTACTCATTCTATAAACATTGTTTTTCTGCTGCATCTTGGGCTCTTGGCACAGGAACAGGCTGGGACAAAAGAATCCTTCCTTTTTGTAGGTAGAGGACCTCTGGTTTTGGTTTGTAGAATTAGGAATGGAGTAGTTCACTCTCCCTGCTGCCAAGAAGCTGCTCCATCCATGACTAGTTGATTTGTACCATCAATATATACTAGGGGATTATTCAACTTCCTGCTTTTGGACTGCTTTCTATATTTTATTATGTATGTAATTATCTTTGTTGACCCAGAAAACACCAGGGAAGAATTCTGATTCTCAAGGTGAGTCATATCACAAGACCTGTGGAAGGTCCTCCTCTGGTACTTCACCTTCTCATTGACTGCTGCCAGACCCAAACTCCAGCCCTTCTCTTCAAAATCAGGGGGCTACTACTGAACACAGCGTGGCAGTTGCTTACACAACATATGCAGGAAAACTCCTTATTTTGGTGGACTGCCATCTTGTCTTCTCTATGACTGCCACGCTAGAGACACAGAATGTAATGGATTATAATGTCCAGAAATTAAATACGAAGAAATAGCAAAAAAAACACCCCTTTTTTCAATATGTATTAGGGTCAGGGCTTCAAGAATACTACTCTGAATATTCATATTTCAGTATTTGTAATGCTGCTATTTTTTTGTCTGATCTGAAAGTCAACAACTTGACCTTCTGAATCAAGTCCTCCTTCTATCATTAATCTAATATATTACGTTCTAATTCCGAATTAAGGTATTTCAAATAATCTTTCACAGAATTACTTTATTAATCAACCATTTGTTCTATTATCTCCCTTAAGCACTGAAAATAAATCTAAGAATGTGATTTTCATATTCAAAACCAGGTCTGTCTCCCCAGGGTCTCTGCTTTACAAGCAGACTTACTAGAATCTTTTTGTATGCATTCTCCCATATCTGCTAGTAAAGGCAGTGGTATTATGTTCTGCCACTAAACCACAAATGTAGTGAGGTGGAATTTCTTGGCTCAGTTTCAACATTTAAACACATAGTTAACAATGCCTAAGGAAACGCAACTAACCCCCACCTCCCCCCCAAAGCCTACAAAAACAAACAAACTTTACTAGCAGTTCTACATCATATCCCATGGGACTAGACAGAGGAAACAGCATGAAAAATGAAAATACTCCATGAGTATTTAAATTAGCTTTTGAAAAGCAAATTGGAAATATTAAACAGAAAAACAGCAGTACCTGTGTGCCTAACATACATATTGGGATAGAATGATGTGAAAATGTAATGCTGATTGGTTATTTTATCTCCATTATTTTCTTTGCAAGTTAAGTATCTAACACAACCATAAATCAAAACGTGCTAAGTGGTTCTCTACATCTTTCTATTCCTGACTGAATTTTAAGAGCAGAATCCTAAGAAGCCAAGGCTTCCAAAAATGCATGCCTACTTCAAAAGTTTAACAGATGAGTAACTAACAAGCTAACATATGGGTTTGCTGTATTTCAATGACTGACCTCCAGGTTGTTTTTTTTTTGTCCAATGAGTTTCAATATGACTTAACAGCTGGGTCTCAGACTTCAGCCAAATACCGCTATTATTTTGCCAGAAAGTTCTCATGTGGAAGTATACTGAACTTTTATGGCTTTCATCACAGCTAGTAAGTAAGAGCGAAAATGATTTAGAAGAGACAAGACTTAACTACACAGCAAAACCTGAACTACAAATAAACCGAGGTACCCTGAAATAACTCATACGTAGCCTAAGAATGGTGGTTAGTCCTTTTATTTTCAAAATATTTACTCCAACTTTAGCTTTTGCCATGAAAAATGAACCAGTCTCCAAGTATATCCCTGAGCTCCGTCTGCTATGAGAAGGAAAGAAAAAAAAAAGGTCAGATTCTGTTAAAAACCTTTTACTGAAGTGATAAGGAGCAAAGCTGTACTTTTATTCAGCTGAAGTTCAAGATTGGCGTTTAGTTATTTTTTTCTTATATTAAAGGATATCTGAGATCCCATTATATAAAGAGCACCATGAACTAACATTTTATTTATAATCTTATTAACAATTACATAGTACTCCTTTTCTTGGTAAAAACCTTGAAAGTTCTTACGTTCACTGTTACGCTTTTTTGGTTTAATAGAAAATGTTAAATTAGCAATAAAGTACGATGACTCAGCTAACACGTGTTCATCTCTTTTGGTCAAACGGTGATGGTTGCCAATGGGACAATAAAAATATTTTCTTAGTTTACCCAGAATAGCAACTATTTTGGTTGTGCACTGTATTTACGCATCTGTATTATACTTTTAAATATATCATGTTCAGTGGGATGTTGAAAGGATATTGAAAGCTACACAAACGCATTTCATTATTAAAATTAACATTTTGGTAAATACTATGGACTTTTCCTTTAAAACTTCCTATGAAATCAAAATAATGCAAATACCACTTGAAAGTTTTAAGATACCTTTTACTTACACATCAGTATCACATCACATATTCCTCCCTTTACTTGACGAACACAGACTATTTATTCATTACTCTTAAATGCATCACTATCTTATATCACTTGACACAAACTTGTGCGTTTCTGGTTTGTTGCAGAAATTATCAAGATTACTATAAAATATGTATGAATATATAAGGATACAAAAAAACCAAACAACAAACAAAAGGAAGTGCCATCTAGAGTACTCAAGATATGTTTGTTTATTTATTACTGGAAGCAAAATTAGGTTTCCATCGAAGTACCGAAGTAGCATTGATCATGTAACCCCTGAAATGGATCTTCAACTGCGCAACTCTCAAAATGCTTCTTCCTACGCTCTGTAGCCCAACTCTTCTAAAAACACTCATCCAAAACGTTGACCTTAAACCACATCATTCCCTCCACATCTAGTTCTAAAAGCATCACAGAATGCCACCAGACTTATCACTTGATAATAGCAAGGCTATTTGCAGACTCCTTCAATGTGTTTTCAGTGCTCATTTTTAGAAAGAGCAGCAGAATTGCAGAAGTCAGCTTACTAGCCATTGCAAACAAAGCAATCCATAACGCACAATGAGTAAAAACACTGCTTCTGAAAATTAGTATTTCTGAACTAATACAAGTGCAAAATTATCTGGAAGTCAACATCCCTCTTTACATTGACCTCTTTTGGAAGCTGGTATTTTATTAGTGTTTAAAGTTTCCAAGTGCCAGATGTGACTGAGAATATTTACTGATGATAAAGAGCCACCCTATTGCTATATACCTCTGTACAGAGGAAGACTGCATAGCCAGAGAGTGGCTTGCAATCAAATCTTTCCATCAGAAAGCAGCGAAAGACAAACTTTACAAAGTGTATATGCTAGCACATCTGAATCTACTTCACATGTTGAGTGAAGGAGCTTTGTGTGGAAACAAATTTGGCACTTAGTTTTCAAGGAGCAACAGCAGAATTCAAGACTCAGTTCATTAGTACATGACAGAGATGCAAAAATGAAGCTCTGCTGGTTGTAGATACAAAACAGAGCGAGATGCCAACCTGACAGTCGCACTATCAAAGCTCTAACAAGAAAAAACAACAGTATAAGAACAGCATCCTACACAGACTAGGCTGTGACTGAGCAAACCTCTCTGGAGGTAGGATGCCAAACCCCACTGCTGAAAAGATGACAGTACTTCAGAATAGAAAAAAAAGAAAGGGAAGGGATCTGCTCTCTTCCTCATTATCTGTGCACTGAAAACAAAACCAAAGGCACCTGCAAATTACCCTCTGGCGGTGCCCCTCTGCTCCTATGGATTACAGATAGAGACTACAGCAGCTGCACCGCTAACCTTGATGCCTCAGTTTTTTGTGAAAATCTACCCTTGGGATGAATGCAGACCTTTAAGATATCTACCAAAACATCTACCTGATATATGCAGAGTTAAATCAATTCAGCTCAGTCAACTCTGGAAAAATAAACAAGAAAAAAAAACAAACCCAAACACAGGTACCTGAAAACTGAGTCTATAAACATTCATTCCACAAATCTGCGCCATGTGGCTCAGGCCCAAAGAGAAACGTCACTGTTTCTCAACAATGATGAAAAGTAATGTCAAATGAGATCCTCCTTTACCAAAATATTATTTTTATGAAGCATGCTATACAACAGTTTTAGTGCACTGAGAGGCTCTGCATAATCAGATGTAAACTCTGCTCATAAATGGACTTCTTTTTTCTCATCAAGCCTATGCCTGATCTTCACTGCTCAAAAATTCTCTGAAGTTATAAAGTGAACAAGGGAGGTATCAGCACAGTGAAAATTAGAGAATTCATTTATCTTAAAAAGGTACAAGCAAATTATTTCAAATAGTAGAAAGTCTCATTAGAGTCTTTATTAAATTCACCCCATGTCTGGTATTAAAATATTTGAAGTACCAAGAAATATTCTAGGTAAGTGAGGATTCGTGTATGAGCAGTGATTAGCTAAAAATTTCAGACAAGCTGGTGAGCTGAAAGATGGGATCAACCTGAGTCCTTCAGCTCATTACCTTACCTACTATGCAAACCATTAAATCACAACTGGAAATACGTACTATTCATATTATAAGGAAGTCACACATGAGATTACTTGAAAATGACAGAAGACAGAAGAAGAATGGCTCTGTGGACCATTTACTCACTGCTGAGTAACAAATATGGGACAACTTTAAAAAAATCATCCCATAGCAATTTGACTACGTCAACCACAACAGAACCACATACAGTATTAACAATATATTAAGATAGAATCACAGTCAGCATCATTCAAAACCCAGGAATCTTGCATGCTTTGCTTTCATTCAATGTCTGATTTTTTTCCCTGAGCAATACTGACTTCTGCACAGCATGATAGGCAACACCAACCAGATCATGCCAAGGACCTTCTAGGTGCAGTCTCATTTTGCTTTCCTAATGAAATGAACAAGTGATTAACCATCAACACTGATACAGTGCAGAACTTATAAAGACCTATTAACTAGACAAAAATTAAAATCTTCAATTAATCTCTGAGATTTCAAATAGCTGTGCAGATCTGCAAGCATCTCCTGAAGGACCAGCACTTCCCTTGTCAAGGCTGGTGAGGACATCTGTGCCCATGGTGCAAATACTGCACCCCCTTGCAAAGCATCCATGGGATCCCTGGTGTATAACCTGTCACTTCAGTTTCTCAAATTGCTGCCTCTTGTGTCCAATCCTGACAAATTCTAGAGGTTTTGCTGAAGTTATCCCTAGTTCTCGCATAGATTTCAGCCTCAAAGCCACTCTTCAGCTGATTTTCTGCCACACTCTTCAGTCCCAGGCTTGTCACAAATCTCCCTATTTTCAGGTTCTTGTGCCCTGTTACCTGTGCTAATGGAGAGCAGTACAACTCAAATTTCCACCATACAGACTCCCTATGAGACTCCTCTACCTGAGCCAATGGAAAACAAAACCAAACCCATTTATTTTCCCTGCCTTCTTGTTCATACCTATTGTTTTAACATACAGGACACATTGAAGGGTTTCATATACCGCTTTCCTGTAGTATATGATCTTCAACTTCTTAGCACAGTCTGAAATCACCTTGTGCACAACGTAGCAACTCATTTGACCTGGTCCCCTGGGCAAACAAAGCTCCACACAGGTATCTGAAAGTCACCTGCCGTCTTCCTACAGATAGCTTCACCCTCTCGGCAGGGCATGGAAGAAATCTCTCTCTTCCCCTGGGGAGGGACTTTTTACAAGGGCATAGGACAAGGGGGAATGGCTTTAAGCTGAAAGAGGATGGATTTAGATTAGATATTAGGAATAAATTCTTTACAGCGAGAATGCTGAGACACTGGCACAGGCTGCCCAGAGAAGTTGTGGCTGCCCCATCCCTGGCAGCATTCATTGGTTGGACTGGACTTTGAGCAATACGTCTAGTGGAAGGTTACCCTGCCCATGGCAGGGGGCATATAGAACTAGGTGGTGTTTAAGGTGTCTTCCAACCCAAACCATTCTATGTTCTATGCCCACACCCTTGTCTGACAGGGAGTTCACCTTATCCCCCTTTTCCCCAACCTCAAGGTCTCCTGCTTGGGAGAGCTGTTCATGATCTGAACACCTTTATTCTCCTCTTCACTCTCCACTGTTTACAGGGAGCTCTTTAACCAAATCTCAGCAAAGATACTGATCTTATGGGAAATAGAAACAAATACACTAACCTGGGGATATGACTCAGAAAGCCTGCATTGATTTCCAAGTTCTGTAAGATTCATATACAAAATAGAGGAAATCACTTAAAAATTCCCGTGCCTGAATTCTTTATCTAAAAATTGGTTTTCCCCACACACACTTCCCAGAAACACTGTTAGGATAGAAATCATCATATTTTGCCAGTTGCTCAGCCATTAACATAGGTCACAAAGTACATAAATACGAATTGATTATGAAAAGCAGGAAGTGAAAACAGTCCATATGTAGCTAATATTGCTACTGAAACCTAAACTTCTGCATTTCCTGCCATTGTGACTTTAATTATGAAATCCTAAGGTTGCACTAAGGTAACTGCCATGTTTAGTTTCCTAGCTGTCTTTAAAGGAAATATTAAAGAGAATTAAAACCAAACAAAAATAAAAAACCCACACCAAAACCCCAACCAAACACAGCCACCCAAAAATATCCACTCCAAACAAACAACAATGAACAACAACAAAAGCCCACACAACTCAGATTTTCAAGTTCCTCCAACTCATCAGTGCGTTTTCTAAGGAGGTTGTCTCAGAGACTTCTCTTAAAGCTTTGCTCTAGTCCTCTTGCTGCCTGGGGTTAAAGGGAACAGAAACCTGATGGGCTGTCCCAAAGGAGTGAAGTCTATCTGTTCTGTGTCTGGATAATTTCATCTATCTCTGTCTAAAAAGAAACCCTTGAGATGGATCTGCCCATGAATTTGTACAGAACAGAAAAAGCTGAAGCAGAGACCGGACTAAACCAAACCAAAACCCCCCATGCAGTAACAAAACTAAACACTCTCTTTTTTTGCTTCTGTGCTATATATGGAAAAGGTTACACAGATGATCCCTGACTAAAATATACTTTTTTTTGGTGGGTTGAGAATCAGTCTGAAATTTAAGCATCAGTGATAAAGATCAGAGAAGAAATACAGACAAAACAAATAGTAACATATCACAAGCGTGAGATGGTGTTCCCCTAACTTCTGCAGCTACTCACGTATCCATAGCTGAGGTATTACTGCCCATGTTAATCTTATTTAAACCCATCTCCATACCAGAAAAATGTGAGAAAGCAAACACAGTGTCCTATCTCGTAACAGGGCTCTCACAGCAATCCACAAAACTATAAACCAATTTTATGTACATATTGAGCAAATTGATAGGAACTATTCCAAAATACAGAAGTCTTCGAACACAGAGCTAGATACAGGATGTTAGTGAAGAATCAACACAGCATTTGCACAACTGCCTCATAAATCTACTAGCACTGCTACAGAATCAATGCAAGGACAAACATGACTGAATCAATTAACTAGATTGATCTGCTAACAAATAAAAGCTTGTTAAAAAATGGCAAATAAAAGGTGGTATTAAACATTCAGTTTCTCTATGAAAATATGTCAGTATCAGTGTTCCACAAAAGTTTTGTAGGACAGAGCTGAATAAACAGGCTAGAAAAGGGGGAAGAATAGTGTGCAGAAGGAGTATCCTAGAGGTATCAAATCACTCATAGCAATACAAAGGCTTACTAAGAGAGCTGCAAATGATGTCACATAGCAAAGGGCTGAATAGTAAAATGAAAGACAAAACTCAGTGTTGACAGGTATGAAGAATTATAGGGAGTGGTGGTGAGGATGGGTGGGGAGGAAAACAACCCCAACCCTATGTATACAATACAGGCTCTGAGTGAGCTGTCACGGCTACAGAGAAAGATCTTGCGCTGATTAGGGACACACTTAAGAAAACGCTGGTTTAGTTTCAGCAGCCGTCAAAACAATCCAGTATTGTTAAAAAGCTATCTGGAATGTAGACCACCACAAATGCACCATTAAGCCAGCATTTAAATGACAGACACTGCACACTGAATGTGTTACCTAGCTTTGCACACAGCTCTCCAGTCTCAAAAAAGACATAACAGAACTAGGAAAGGCAGAGAGAAGAACAAGGATGATCAAAGGTATGAAATAGGTTCTGTTCAAGGAGCTAAATAGACATGGATTTTCTAGCCTGGAAGACAAACGATCAAGGTGGTATCAAAGAGATCTGTGATAAATGGAGCAGCATAAAGGCAGTGGATAAGGCATCATTTGTCTCTTACAAGATAAGAACAAAGGAGCATCAAATGAAATTATCAGGTAGCAAATTCAAAACAAACGAAAGAAGGCACTTCTTAACACATACATTGTTCTACCATAGAACCCACTGCACAGGATACTGTGGATGATAAAAATGCACATGGTTTTAAAAACAATCAGACAAACTAATGGAAGAAAAATCTATCAAGGGCTATTAAACTCAAGATACCATCTCTGTTTCAGGAAGTTTGTGAGATGCAGATTGCTGAAAGCTGGGAAAATATACTGGGAAAGCACTACTACGTGCTTGCCTTTTACCGTCTTCCCCAGGCATCTGCTATCGGTCACCAGCTGAGACAGGACAGGCTATGACAAAAGCCAGCAGCGCAACTCCATAGGAGCTGATTTAGGGGGCAAAACCTAGGATCCTGAGGACTCAGTGTCCACATTTAGATAGGATGGTTTCACTTTCAACCAGAGCTGTTCTGGTCCCGCTGCCTGAATGGGTGTTGCCAAGCCGAAAACATCTTTTGGTTTAGCGGCACCCAAAAAGAGACCCGCCAAGAGACACTCTGAGACCACGCAGCAACATGCACACGTCTGCAGGAAGCAGGGACAATGAGCGGACTTGCTTCAGAAGCACGCTCCTGGCCCACACCAAAACATTCATACACCTGTGCCCAACGAAAGGAATGCTTGCCCTCAGAGTCTGACCGCCCTTCTGAATCCATAACCCTCCCGAATCCAGCAGATGCCCTCCACAATGTGTCATGCCCCAAAGGGTGACCAATGCAGAATCAGCATCTTATCAGCTAAACCCTACCCCACTTAATGCTCTCTGGGTACAACTACAGAATTAGGCCTTTAAGCATTAAGCTATAGAAATTAGGAAACTGTCTACTGCCCATTTTTAAGCTGTTTTTAAACTTTAACGTATTTAATGAAGCAAACAGCTAATTGTGACCTCATGAATATACACATACACTGATCTGTAGTGACTAATACACTGATTACCAGGTTTTAACCATCTATACACTGAAAAAAAAAATACAACCGGTACCTTTCTTGTGATGGGAAACTTACAATTCTGTTCATATTTTTTAAATTATTAAAGTCATCCGTGCCTCCTTCCAAGAAGACAACCAGTATAATTCCAAGTGATACATGTTATAGACTTGCAAAATGTATTTTTGTATTAGAAACTTTACTGACATTCCTCATCATAGCAGCTTGACTCATACAAAGTAGTTAAATTCAGTATTACACTTAATTTCTTTTCATGTCAAACACTATTTTAACCATACTATATTGCCTTTAATATGAAGGGACCTTTTAAGTAAGATGACAAGCCTACCCTGCAGTTTACAGCCAGACCTGGTATTTACCCAAAGCATATTCTCCTGGAACAATAAATTTTAAAACCAACAAAAACCCCTCAAATGTATCTGATCCTGACTTTTGCTACTTAATTTTTGTCTAGTCACGCAATGTGGAACCTCAGCTGAGTATTAAATGGAACTTCTTCACGTGTATAAAAAGCCTTTGGATTTACCTTGAATTCCTGATTCTACTGAATTAATCTTTTGTGTAAGTCTCTTTCAAAGCAGACTGCTACTTCCTTAAACAAAATGTTGTGTGTTCGTTTCTGAAGAACAGTGACACTTTTGACCTTGATAAAGAATACATGGTTTATGAGAAAAATCGCTGCAGAAACTTCCAACAGATTAATGTGACAGAGCTGAACCTTTGCTTTGCCTGCAACCTAATTAAGAAGAAATGTTCCCACACCAAAAAGCCTTGTGCAAGGTGCTTGTCATGAAGTATTATAAGGTTCTGCATAAAGAGGCTCAAGGGCATTCAAAATTATTGCAAAACAGCCTATTTTCTTCTGCAGAAGTAACTAACAATACAGGAGCCGAATCTTCTCTTCAGAAAGCCAAACTGAACCTGTTAAGGTATTTTAAGGATCTGTAAGTACCTATCAGTCTTGTTTCGTTTACACTGGATCTGGGAAAGCAAGAGAGAGAAGAACAATTTTTTTTTCCTTTATCTTGGTCTGTCTGGTACAGGCTAAAATGAAATCAATTGCCCTGTGGAAAAGCCTTGTGAAGAAAACCCATAAATCCTATTTATTTATCTATTTTTTCATCATGCTAGAGCAACACAAGATACGGTATTTCTGTCATAGTGCCAGATGGTAAAAGAAACCTAACAATCGTTTTCTTCAACAACAGGGACCATATTCACAGTATTACAGATGAAAAAATACTTCAAAACTCATAACATTATTTGACCCTTTGATTATCATAGCTAAGCAACATTAAATTCCATCAATGATCATCCATAGCCAAAAGTTATGTGCTTATTCTTCCCAAGCAATGTACAAGGAGAACAAAAACTTCAGAGTAAGATCCCCCAAAATTATCATGCTAAGTGGAAAGCTTTTTACATTGGCTAGCAGAAAAAAATGATGGGAACAGGTCTTAAATGCTTCTCACATATGGCAATGAAAGTTCATCTTAGCAGTACATCCTTCCACTTTGGGTCCACATTTTATCCAATAGCTAAGACATGTCAGGACTATGAAAGATCTTTGGAATAGGAGCTGGAACATGTGAGTCACCTTCCTCATCGTGTGGCCAGAACAAGTGTCTGCCTTTGCCCAAGATAAATGAAGATTTATGGGGTCAAAAGGAATTATTTTCAGTCAGGTGGAGAGAGTGAGCACTTGCTCTGGGATTGACTGTAGCCCCTGGATGCTCACCTGTGATAAATATGTTTGAACACCTTAAAGTAAAGGCAGTAACTGGATCTCAGACCCCAAATACAGGGCAGCAGGTCTTTCCACAGTATATCCATCTGAGAAAGACACTGATATCCCTTCTTTTGATGACTTTTCCAAAGAAACTAGAAACCTCTCCTGTGTATTTGTGTGGAATCCAATCGCCTGGGCATAGTGAGCAATTATCAGAAAAACAAAAAAAAGACTGTGTCATAAAAGAAATAGGGATTTACATATAAAAAAACCCAGATCAAGTCACTTCTAGTCACTGTGTCACCTGGAATTTAGCAGGAAGCTGTCCTGCTGGCTTAGATCGCATTTTTGTACTTGTGCAGCTAATTCCTACCTGCATCCCACATAAAAATCCTATTTTGTACATTATTTTTTCAAGCTAGGCTTGGACTCTTCAGTCTTTTCCAATGACATTTACAGAGAGCTCTGTTTAGGATCTGAAGGATGGCAGAACATTTTCTGTTCTTCATTATGAGCATGCCCAATCTGAAGGCAGCTCACGTACAACAGATACACGTGCTCAAGCAGTATCAGCGTGCCACAGACAAGATACTTTTTCAGATATTTAAACAAGGCCACACCTGTAATAAAGATAATAATTAACTAACATCCCTGTCACCAAGGTGTCGCAAAGTGAACTTCACATCAAAAAAAAGAGCCTTTAAATTATGTAAAGATTTCAAGCTGTTGCAACAAGATGCTGCTTGTTGGTCTAGTGAAAGAACTCGTTAACTGGTTTGCACTGCAGACAAACATGAACAAACTTTGACAGATTTCTTTTCCCTATGTATCTGACACTTTTGTTTTGTTGGGGTTTTTTTTTAATAGATTCTGTGGATGTCCTCCAAAAGTTGAAATGTTACTTTGCATCTTGTACAAACATTATTAACCACAAACATAAAATCCCTGTGTAAAATACCACAAACATAAAATTCCTGTTTCTCTGTAAAAGTTTCTTAGAAAAGATTTCAATACCATCTGACTTCAGGAAACGCAGTTAATTGTATTTCTAAGTTTCCCATTGCCAGATGGTACGATACTCAAGACTGGCGTAATGACTCAAATACCACCAGTAGGTCCAGATACCCAGAATTAAGAAGATGGCATCCTGGGTAGAGAAAACAATTTCCCCCAAGGTGGCTCTAATACTTCAAGATTAATTTGCTCAAACCAAAACGAATTCTTCACAGCCACGAAAGGATCTGCTGAGACACTGGGTCACAGGAAGCTAATGGCACTGTGACACACCTACTAAATCTTCCCTCACAAGCTTAATGCAATAAAGAAAATCCCTTTGTGGCTGACACCACTGTGGGTGCTGCAGTGGGGAGAAGGAGGCCAGGCGAGGTGAGGGAGGTCCCAGGACTGTCAGCATCACTCTGCCCAGCAGCCTCCAGCTCTGGAAAGGAAGTAAGGAGCTGGCAGGGACAGTGGCTGGTCTATGTCCTGCTCAAGAGGAGAAAATCAGACATGACCTCCCAAATGAAGGGAAAGACTGAATGCAGCAAATAGTATACAGCCTCGTCAGGGGGATAAAATAGAGAGTGGCTTATGCCGTGACCTACTGGAAGACACGATCAGTGGGACATCCCTCCTCTGGTTTAAGTTGCTGGGGGACAAAGTGGAAGATGTACTGGTGAGACAAACATGAATTTCCTGAAAGGAAGGAAGAAGACATGGTTTTCCTCCTCCTCCAACTTATTTTCTTGATTTTACCTGGACAAATCAGAAATGACCCTTGTTAGGAGGAGAGAAAGAGTGAGATGCAAGCAGCTCATTTTTGTCCAGGAAGGGCAGACATTTAAATTATCAGTGTTGCTACTGATTCTGGACACGAGCCATGGCTGGGGATTTTACCCGTAATTCCCACCAACATTAATTCACAGACTGGCTCCCTGACCAGAAAAGGTCTTGCTCTGGCCTGACCTGTAGCAAGGAACCTGGGGTGGAGGGTTCATCTGACTCATGATAATTGCCTTACCAGCATATTGGATCAAAGATGGTTTCTGAGGTATCAGGTCTATGTACAGACACATGATCTGCAATATCCTGGCACACACTGCAACAGCCAAGGAAAAGTGTTACTGCAAGAACTGAGGATGTCATCAGGAAGCAACTGATAAAACCATTTTCTGTGTCTTCCAAATATGTAGAAATGTAAGCACAAAAACCTAGCTTTTGAGATCCACAAGAAAACTACCTGAACTTGGTAAGAGTCATTCTGAAATGCTACTGCAATACACTGATCTTCACTAAATAAAGTCACTAATATTTATACCAAGCACTTATTCCTGCATTTTATAAATATACACTGAAATCTTCTACCTATTCAAGATATTCTGCTCATAGTATCGAAGGAGAAATGCATTAGTAGACTCATCTTAAGCCACTTGGCTACATTATAACTCAAACTCTGCACAGGTATTTCTTTATTTTCCCCTAATGTGGGTGATAAAATAGGAATGAAACTAATGTCACTTACACTTAAAATAAACAACCACATTTACCAAAGATACAGACTGTAAAGCACCAGTGAAAACAGTTGTTACCTACTTATTTCTTCCTTTAACATCAGGGATCCTTGAAGAATCCATCCGAGTTTTTTGTGGCGAGCTACACTGAAAAGGCAGCAAAACCGAAACCGCATTCAAGATAATTATGCATTTTATCCAACACCCTTAAAATCATAACAAGTTTGTGATAGTTCTACCTGTCACTTTTCAAGAAATCTTCCCTACACATCTTGAATGTGCTCAAGATACAGTTTCAAGATGAAAGAAAAAGGAGAATGAGGGGAAAAATTGTGAGTGCTACAATCGAGACTGGGGATATTTTCTGATCCACGCTTTTACGGGAGAGGATTTTTTACGTAATTGCTTAAAAAAGTTGCCCCCAGCTTTTCGGATCATCTCTCAAATTTAATCGTCTTGAAATAATTTATTTACTCATTAATTTTTGTTCCAAGTCACCTACACAAATGTCCACAAAAATGTGCCTATTCCTTTGAAAATAATTTACTTCAGAAATCCAGACTCTTCTGGCAGAGTCTGAAAAAAAAACTTCTTTCCAACTAAAGGAAGGAAGGAACCAAAGGAAGGAAACTTGTAAACTACTAAATTTCCTGCATAAATATTTTTTGACTCCCCCATTTGGGCATTGCAGATTGGAAACTAAGCCTCCACATTCTCTGCTTCTGGGAGAACATACTCCCAACTTTCCAGTTAATGCAGTTTTTCAATCATTCTTTAGCATGAATCATTAATGTGAATAATTATGCCGAACCCATTAGGTACTACTGCATTGTCCCACAAACATCCATAAATTTATCTGTACCATGCTGCTGTCTAGTAAGGAACCAGGATTATCTCCATTTTACAGATTAAGAACTCAGGGGAAAGAAAAAAAAAACCAACCCCCCAAAAAACCAACCGATGACTTCACCGAGTTATTTCAAGAAATCTGGCAGATTAAGTCCAGATTTCTTCAGTCACAGTCCACTGCTTTAGAAACAAAAATATTCCTTATCATTTCCAGAAACCTTAACTTCCAATTAGCCAAGAAACAAAACACGAATCCATGTTTTCTTTCAACAGTGCCTTTAATAGAGCTGTACATACATGACCTATATGGTAGGTTAATCAAGTCAGCAAGAGATATATATTGATATTACTGAATGCTTAATATGTTTTAAGTAAGATAGACAGACCTCTGAATGAACCACAATACGCCCTGGGATTTAAAACAATCTGTTGTGGGGTAATTTTTCACATTAAGTCTGTATTTAACAGCAGCAGTAATTTTTAAATTTAATTTGACCTCCTGTATCTTTCATGTAGAAATGTATTTCGCTCCATATAAATCATTACAATGTGCACAATATCAGTATCAAGGTAATGATTTTCCCTGGAGATAATTTTGCTGATAAATTAGCAATACAACCATCAGGAAAGCAGTAACGCTGATTCCCTTCCTAGTGCAAAAGCAAAGTAGCTTGCAAGGCATGCCTTGGATTTGAGAAGCAGCAGAAGGAACTCCACACCCCTCTACCACTTTTATATTTAACAGCAAAACAAAAAACTCAGCAGCTATTTCAGGAAGCTTAGTTGTACAAATAAGAAAATACTTACAAGCAGAGGCTGGGGGTACACTTTACAAAAAAGTCTTTCCTAGATACAGAGTACTCATTATTAACACAGGTTTGGAAGAAAATCGGGAGGAAGTACATCTAAGTATCAAATCAGAAGAGGTCTTGCAGATTATTTTAAACTATGCATGATGGATGCATTTTGCTCTGTCCTCGTTTCAAACTCTGCACAGACTTTTCCCTGCAATAATCTATTCCAGATGAAGTAACTGATATTTCCAGTTTCAACCAAAAAGAAATGGAAAAAAAGGGGGCAACCTCCCCCCTCAACTGATAATTCTTTGCTATTCAATGATTAATCAGTACAAAATCTTCACTGAACATTTAACTTTCTCTTATTTACTGAGCTCTTTAATACAGAAGAGAAAGTAAATAAAAGGAAGAACAGCAATTCTTGATTTCTTGCCAGTTTACAGTATTAAAAAAAGAATCTGCGCCACGGGTTGGCAGCCAGCCACACTTACAGTAAGCTATCTACTGTTTCACCCCGCAGGAAGGACAAAGGATTCAGTGTGGGGCTGCTGGGTTTCTCCCTGTCAAATGTACCCTTCAAAACAGATCCCAGGAATATTAAAAACTGTGTGCAATTAAAAACATGGTTTCTCGTGATCTTTCCTTCTTTTGTTGGATGTTTTTAAAAAACCTGGAGTACCACCGTAAAGAAAGCAGAGAAAGGAAATGAAAGTGTCAGAGTCACAGCACTGACATTTTAACTTATTAAATCAAGTTACTCCAGCAGAAATATAAGGTGCTGGGTTAGTAGTTTGGTTCATATTTTTATTTCCCCACGACATGAGTGCACATACTCTTCAGCTTCATGTCCTCTAGAGCTATAGAGAGGTCAGCACCCACTTCTATAGGAGGGCTTCAACAGGACTGTGCCACAGGGAACCCCATCTTCCAAGGGCTTATTCCTAAGGCTTCCTAGTCTACAATGGTAGCTGTTTGCCAGCAATGAGGAAATCTGAAATTAGTACTGACTTCCGAGGATAAACTTCTCCATGCACTGCTCTATTCCATTATTCCATGTGTGTCACGCAAAATTCCCATCCCGGTCGCTCAAAACCATTTGACCCGGTGGTAGGAGGCAGGAAGGAAGGAGGGACAGAAAGATGGGAGGAATTAAGGGCCAGGGAGAAAAGGAAAGACAGGGTAAAAAGCAGCAACAAGAGGGAATCAGAATAGGCTAGAGTTAATAGAAAGAGCCAAAAGGAAGTGAATGAAAGCATGACTGAAGAGGAAACAAGTCGTTAAAGGACAAAGAGAACAGCTATGCTGCATTATGAGAGAGAACACATGTGTAAATATACAGAATATGGATGAGAGTTAAGGATCAACGGTTATAAATAAAGTACAGCCTGAGTGCTCCTTCCAATACTAAAACAAAAATAAAAGGAGCACTGATCCCACCTATGTAAACATCCATGTGATATGCCTTTGTTTCATCATGTAACCTTGAAACTTTCTGTGAATTTCCGACTACTTCACTCCTACCCTGCCCATTTTCTGTCTGGAGACATTCTAAATATCCCCAGAAACGTCATGACATTTTCCAAGAAAATCCTACTTTCAGGAAGAGTTATTTTCTTTTATCCAAACTGCAGCATCTTTATCTGATTCTTTCACTTCCACGCCCAATTTCCAAAAATTAAATGCTTTTTTTAACTCTGCATTTAATAGTACTCAATCTTTAAACTTTGGTATCTTGCAGTCTCTCTCTAGTCTAAAAATGAATTTTCAGCTTACACAGAAGAGAACTGAGGGTTTCCTAGCTTTCCAGCAGACAGCTTTTGCTTCCAATCCTGAATGGCTGGAAACACTGATTTTCAAGTTCTTGACAGTCTCCCCCGACTCCCCCCCCACACTCCCCACCATCACTAAGGAAGTAAAATTGCCCATAGTAACTACTGCAAGTCAGCAACAGCCTTGTTAAAATGACCTCTGCATCTTATGAAATGTCTTGTGTTAGATCCCAATTTTGAAAGAAACCAGTAAAGTTTGTAAAGATACAAAAATCTGTGTTTGGCTTTCATCTTGCTTCACCAAGTATTTGATTTTGGCAAGTCTAATGGATGGGATAACACACTCTCTTTTCACACCAAAAATCCAAGATGCTAATAGTAAAATTGCTTTGATACAGAGCATAAATTCTGCACATCATGTGGCCAATTCCTTCCCAGACCGCACAAGTGGACAAAAAAATGCAGAAATATTCCAGAACAAACAAACCCTAAGAGGGATAAAGAGGGATAAAGATGCATGAGCATCACTTTCCCCCAAACAGGATTTCTGAACAGATGACCAAACCTATTTTCTCCCTGGAGGTCTGGCTGCTATGCACCCTCCTGGGACGGACATGGATCAGAGCAGGCTACAACAGCACCATTCCCATTCCTGGGGCAGGTGGGAGGCTCAGCTGGCTGGTACCCACTGGTCACGAGGAGCAGTGCTGCTGGGGCCAGGCATTAGCATTCACAGGCTGATAATTTAGTTTCTGCATCAACCTGCAAGTCACCCCAGTACTGTTTTAGGAAAACCCCTCCTCCACATCTTCATTTCTGTGTTCACAGAACTCGGAAGATTTCCTTTTGTTCAAGAGCTCTCATGGACTCTTAAAGCTGACTTTATAAGACTTAGGCATTACTATTTTGTTTTTACAGCTAGTAATGCTTTTGTAGGCACAGTATCTATACACGTATATTATAACCTCTGCAGCTATTCAGCAGCAAGGGAAGAGAAGAGCTCCAGATACAGTGTCGAGGAAAGTGCAAATTTAGTTAGCATGAAAACAAGATTAAACCGGCTTCCAGAGGAGCAAAAGTACTTGTTCTTGTATCAAATTTGGGGAAACCATTTTTGCTGGAAGTACCACGTAAACAAAATATTTTGGGCATGTTTTTCAGAAGCTCCATCATGGTTCTGAAGCACAACTTCCACAGAAGGTCAGTTTTTACCTTTGTAATCTTCATCTACACCACAACCTACAGAACAAGTTCTAATGTGTTTACACACTTTTTATCTTTCAAAGACTTTAGGAAAGTTACTGTCATTAAAGAATGATTTATTCTCCCAACTGAAGTTATTGACGTCAAAATAGTAATTTTATGTACACAAAATTTTAGTTTAAAGGTAATGATGTGGGGGGGTAGAAAAGCATTTTCACTAAAACCACTTGATGCTTTCCTGATGTCCCGCACAAATATTTTAACTTCAGGTACGAAGCGCAGCAAGTCCTGGTGAGTCTCATAACAACACACTTGAGTAGAAAAAAAAAGAATTAAAAAAAGAAAAATAAGTATCTGTCTTCAGTGCGTGCATGAAAAACAGTCTCTGACTTACTGATTTCTAAGCTTCACGCAAGTGTTTCTGTATTTTATTTTTACATGAGATAATGGTGAGTAGGAGAGAAAGAGAAGAAAAAAATAATTATACCTTCAAGATTAACACTTCCTACTTTAAAAAATATTCTAAACATAAATGAAAGCTCTGATTAAAAGTTTTGATTACTCCTTAAAAAAAAAAAAAAATCAACCTCAAACTTGCTTACATAAAGCTGAGAATTTGCAAAAACTAGCTTCAATTCTGCAAAACTCCAAAACTCCCACTGACTTCAAGGAATGCAGGCTTATAGTCACTATTTGCAAAAATATATTAACTTCAGCATTGGAAATATTTATCCTCCCTAATCTGATTCCCCTCCCCAACAATTATAAAGCAATTACATGAGATAAGAACACATTTCTAGGCACCATTTTTACATATTTTGATAACCATGTCCAATTACAAATTTCTCTCCCCGCTTAAAAAAGAATAAAATAAACCTTGTAAAGACTTTTTTTTTATTATTATTATTATTCTGACATAGTGCTCAAGTGTCTTCTACAAGGAAGAAAGGAATTCATTGGAGCTCTGATCCAAAACATTTTAGAAGTTAACAGCCTGCTTCCAGTTAGCTTCAGCACACATCCCATCAGGCTGGCAAAGAACAGACCTGAGTAGGTTCAGGAAATGAACTGTACATTAATCCATGGAAATGCATGAAATCAAGGATTTTTTTACTCCTGTTGGTCTTTCCAAGGTTTAAGATCCTTTATAATGCCATCAGCTGCAACAACAGATTCTTGTTTATATAAACAAATGGTCTACAAACTACATACTTGATCTTGCCAGCCAGCATGCAATTTTCATTACCCTGTACCAGGTTAAGCACCTCTCTTTTGCCTGAGTCTTTTGTCAATTACCTAAAAGTGAAACATTATTTCAAACTATGGAACACCAGAATGGTTCAGTTCTGACAAATTTCCAGTACTCAGTGTCCCCCAAGAAAGCAGGCTTTTACTTAAAAAAACCTTCACTTATACTGTGTCTGGAACATGAGATATTTTATTTGTACTGATTTGCGCTTGCAAAATTTTGTGTTTACAAAATTTTGTGCAAGAAAAGCAAATAAAAAGAAAGAAACAACCCAAGTTGCTCCAATCTGCCAATCTTTGTTTGCAGAATTCTATAAAGGTAGAAATGCTACAGTTAATTTTAAAAAAAACAGGGCCTAGAAAAATTTGGATGAATATGTGGCTTGCACATTTTTATATTACACAATTATACTACTATACAATTTTATGTATTTTTCTATTATAGTTGTATTCTTCATACATTATTATACAACTGAGAATAGTTTTTAAAAACATTGACGCTTCTAATTGCATTACTAATCGTTTCAGTTTAGTAGATATTTTATGACATGCCATTGAGTTCATCCTAGACAATGAACTGCTGTACATAAAAATGTCCACATTTTTAGTTAAATATACTAAGTTCTCTACCTCCTTTTTTCTATCACATGCATGACTATGTTGCACGCTAGCTGCAGCTGCTATTCTGAACTATTTAAAAACTCATTTAAAATCAATAAGTCATCAACATTGTAAAGCAATAGGTGATTAATACCCTGGACTGACACACATCTTTTTGCCATTAAAACCATAAATTAAATCTTCTGTCCCTTTACAACTGAAAGGTGAAACTCATGCAGTAATTAAGGACTGGATGATCATTTCCCTACCAGCATACACTGAGTACAGAAGCGGGCAGCTGCAAGAACTGCTGGATTTGCTACAGATCAGGACCCTGCTGCATTCCCAGGCACCCCAGCCAACTGCAGCCCTTCTCTCTGTAGCAAAGATGGCTCGATGAGCAATCTTTCTGCAACACTTTTCTGCTCTCACCTGAAGCTCACTCCCTGCCAACATCCATATGCAGAACAAGGAAAAAAAAAACAGGAAAGGAAAAAAAGGAAGCAGCAGTGGAAGCATTAACTTCCAGTAAGATTTCCACAGCTTGGAGACGAAGGGTGCCAAGCACACAGGCCAGACACTCAGCTCTACTGCTGCGGGGGGAAAAGCCATAGAAAAATGTTTGCAGCCACTTTCTGACACTAATCCTTGCTTCTCCTTTCTGCTGCATCAAAATTTTGATGAGAAGCATCAAAGAGAAGCATCTTCCTGGGCCCTGCAGCTGCATGGCTCACAGGGACTGTACAGCTCCCCTGGGCCAGCAGCCATATGTTGCACTTCTCTGGAAAGGCCCCTAAGAAAATACTGACCTGAACCATATTCCTGACTGATTGTCTCTGGCACAGAAAGCAAAACATGTTATAAATGCATTCCCAACCGAGTCGAGCGGACACTCGTCCTAAGGAGGGGTGAGACACTCTGACAGCTGCTGCCTGTCACTGACACCAAAACACCCGAGCCAGCTGAGCATACGGCTCAGCGGTGCCCGATGGAGGACACAAGCAAGAGCAGCATGGTGGCATGGGGGGATGTCTGTCTATTCCAGGATGCCAACCAGGGCGGGCACTGCAACTCCAGTGGGCACCATTTCCAGCTGGCACACCAATGAAACTAGGGAGCGACAGCAGGTTTTGCTCTGTCCTTCACTGGCATGCAGCTCCCCTGGGTCAAGTATTGGCTGGTTTCTCCTGTGGTATGCATGCGATGTCCTAACCGAATGGTGGACATAGCATAAAACACGCTAAGAGCATCATTCACTCCGCACACCTCCTCTCCTCCTGCCCTCACATGAGGAGGGACACGCGAGGCCCCAGCAGCTGAGCATGGACCAGCCCGCTGCCCAACAAAGGAGGTCAGCCGAGGTAGGGATGAGCCTAACCGATTAAAAAAATAAGTTATCCAGTATCACAGGGCTGTCTCAAGCACCCCTGCTGCCAAGAGAGATGTATTTCATTTTGGCCTTAAGCCAGCCTTAAGACATCCCGTTTCAGTTCCTGATACTTCGGGCATTTGCTCTCCCTGCACCCAGTTTACAGATACCAACACAGGCAGAAGGAAAAAGCATTCATCTTCTGCAAACACCCAAGGCTCAAAACTAGAGGAATGCCAGAAATCACTTCAGCTGAGAACCAGGGACGTTGTGAAGACTTTGCTGTACAGGCTACTCTGATGCTGAAGGAATTCAAGCACATACACTAGGCACTCCAAAGAGGCAGCGGCTCCCTCCCTTGTCATGCAGCATTTTGTCTGTGATTTACTAGAAGAGCTACTGGATTACACAAACAGGGGACAAATACATGTAATTCTAGCTATTGAAAAAAATTCTAAATGCTAGAGGGCATATATATATATACACACAAAGAGATACACATTGGATAGATATGGATAGATATGTATGTACATAAGTAAACACTGTGGTAGTTAATTTCACTTTATAAGCACAAATAATAATCTATTTGCAAAAAGTAGCAAAAGGGGAACACTGTTACATCCTCTAACACATTTCTTCTGTCTCGTTAGACTGCAGCTTCAAATTAGGTTGGTCCATAATTAAAAGAACATGGGGGAGAGGGAGGCACCAAGGTCATAAGGCAAATGCAAGCACTAACTCTTCTGCAATGCCACAGACAGAGAAAATGGTATTTTGTAAACCAGATACTATTTCACAGGCCCAGTAAATCCACAACTGGCAAATTTCTTCCCTTTATGTGAAAATTATAATGCAAATTAATTGTAGTATGCTAAATCATAGTTGGGATTTGGCAACATTCGTTGCAGTGTTTGAGAAATAAATGCAATCGAGAAGAGAATGTCAATGCGAGAACCTAACAATTTTACAGGTAAAGGAAATATTTTACATGTCAATGGGACACTTTTACAACTGCTAACTATTTTCTCAAGGTGTCTCACTCTCCTGTGTCATTTATGGTATTTTGAGTTTGATTTTTTAAAGTGCTTTTTAGTTTCACCTCTGAATAAATTCAGCAACAACATGGAATTTCATCTCAATGAAGTGTGCTTCAAGTTAAGGAACAAACAGAGGCATCTAAATTCTTTAACACATAAGAAACTAAAACTAATCATTGTCTTTATGCTTCTGGATTTCTGCAGTAATGTATTTCCTGCAAGTAATAAAATATCTGCTAGTGGTTTTGAATTCCCTGTTCTAGTACAAGTTGATTAACAGTGCTTCCTCTTAAGGAGTTAATACTATTTTTAATCCAATGATAGCTTTGATAATAATTAACATTACTTCTATCTACTGTTTTGCAGGGTATATAACATGGTTAGACGATACTTAATTTTGCTCATGCTCTGAGACTTCATTTCTGATAGCTGCTTTGGTTCATCGCCATTATGCATGCTGCACCATGCAGAACCTTCCCTAGTTGACTCGAGAGAGTGGATTTCTAGAATATGTTAATCAAATATTTCATTAATTTGGGTTCACTATCACCAGCTTCTTTAAAGTCAGCATTTGGCTTTGAGATGAATGTTCCAAAAAGAACATTTTTTGATGGACTGAGACATCCTTGTTTAAATTTAATGATACACGTCACATTTAGACCATGAATGCAAGCCTGCTGAAGACAAACAACAACAACAAAACCCTTGGATGGTATGACCAGTAATGGACACACACGAACAGCAATGTAAGTCTTCAGAGGGAGCTTGTAACTACCCAGTTCTTACTCTTGTCCTCTACTGTTGCCTCTTGCTAAGTCAAAGACGTGTGAGGACAGATGGTCTGCTGAACTTTGGCAGCCCAAAGCCAAACCCAGCTATTAACACTATTTCATCACCACTTTGCATCTCTGCTTTTCCACCGATTCTACAGTGCTGATCACACTAGAGAAGGTCAAGCAGGACCTGCCAGTGCACTCCAACACAACCCTTTGGGTTGGTTTCCTCTCCAATAAACCTAGAGAGAGAGGGTCTGGACTTCAGAGGCAGCTCCCTAACCCAGCTCTCCTGCCTCCACTCCCTGGGGAGATGGGACATCTTTAGAGCTGCAGGGAGACTGCAAGGCCTCCACTATACACAATGTATTTCCACAACTAAACTGCCTTCTTTTCTCAACAGATACAACATATTGATACAGTTGCAAGTGCTAATCCCTCCTTCACCAAACAGCTCTTGTAATTAACGGGGCTCATTCTGATCAGCACTACCTCCTCTTCTAATGCTGTCAGTAAGTCTGATGGTCCTACGGATTCTAGTCTTCCTTCTGATCATAAAGAAGTTAGAGAAGTATCTACTTAAGCTTTCTGAGGTACATGTAAGCTGGAAATCACTGAATGTAAGGTGAAAGTAAGTCAACAACACAATTTACATGCTCAAATCAACTCACTTTGCTGCTATACACCTCTGAGCACTGGAAACTCCATCTTCATTTCATGTGCTTCATATCCTCTACGTGTGCCAACACACTCTTCGCTCCAAAAATATGGAAAAAATAAAGAGCAGGACAGGGAGCTGCGACTTCAAACCCCAGGCAGGCGGAGAGGTCCCTCACTCCTGGGGAAATGACTGGCCACTTTGGGTGCTTCACTTCTCCATGTTCATGGCACACAATGAAAGCTGTACATACCTGTGCATGTCACAGCCTCACGGATGACTGTCTCAGGTACTCCCAGAGAACACCATACCACTGCAGCTCTGTCACCCCCTAGCCACCTCAGATGCTTCAGTTAGCTCATTTTCTTTGGAAGAATAATGCTAAAACATATTCAATGTTTATCATCAAAAGGCTTCTGTTTCCGCTTACATTAATTAGAATGTTCTCCTGAATTAGTATTTGGGGAAAAACACTCCAACCATATTGATTTGGGAACAGGGAGCTCCCCACAGAGTGCGGGGCTTACTCAGAAGCATGAGTGACAGATTTGATTCTGCCATCTCATCACAAGAAGACAGAAAATGACATGCTGGATTTTCAATCATGAAAGAGTAGGGGAAAAATATTTTTATGAGAAAATTATTGGGTCTGCACATTAGCAGAGGACAAATGAACACAATTCACAACAATGACTTTTTTTTTTTTTTTTTTTAAGTCTACAGGATGTGGCAGATTTAAAAAATTCACATAATTTCCAAAAAACAGTTATTCATGCAGCTCAATAATGGGCACAGAAAAGAAAACCAGAAATTGGGATATGCTGGGCCAGCCCACTGTGCTTCTTGCTGGGGCTCCTCCCTGACTTACAATGACCCCAACCTCAATGCAGGCTTAGGAGAAAGCCCACCAAGACTAACCACCTCAAAACTTGGTGATGCGTTTTCTGCATGAAAACCTGAGGACATTATGCCCGAGGCTGGAACAACTTGGTGCTGCAACTGCAAGATGCTTGGCTTCCACCTGAGCACATACCAGGTACCTCTCTTCCCCCATTTCTGGTGGAGAGGAAAGCTGAGCCTGACACTTGGAGGGCACTGGGATGGGGCTGAGCGGGAGCAGGCTCCATTTCTGGATATGCCCCTCCTTCTACCCCAGCAGCTCAAGCCAACCCGGCTCCCCTTGAGCAGTTCCTCTCTGCTTGGCCCAGACATCACTTTCCAGGCCTGCAGCCTGTTCCTGCTCTCTGGCCACTGGCACTGGTCACCCTTATCTATCCATCAAAGTACACACTCTGCTGGCGGCCCTTCCTCCCCTCCTTCCACCCCTTCCTCAGAACAGGCAGGACAGACCAGAGCATCGTTTCTGCAGGCTGCTGGCAGACGGGCAAGCTGAAGCTTCTGCCCCAGCCCTGTGCATCAGCTTTTCTCTTCAAGTTACAAGCAGTAGCAAGGTAAATTTTAACCTAAGAATTATTTATAGACTTCCTGCAAGTGATTGCCCGTAGCACAAGACAATAGCCCTGTTCATCTTCCCTCAGTGACCACACGAGCAATAAACGTTTCTATCAACAAACATTTGAGCAAACAACTGATTCAGTTTGTTCCAAGCTTCTTCAAGATAGAAAAATAATAAATGGGAAGCAAACCTAAAGGAAAGGGATTATACGCTGGCTTGCTCCTCCCCACCGCCATTTGTCTCTGAGCAGGCATCTTCATTCTCTGACCAAAAAAACAGTTGAATACTAAAACATTTACTTGTAGAGAATTTAAACTAATATTTGTAAACATAAATCATGACAGCATTTGCTGTTTACCCAATACGTACTTTTAGTGCCTGCCTATGCAAACACTAAAATGGTAAAAACAGAGTTACAGTATAAAACTAGCAAAATTTAGTAACACTTAATACCTTGCATACAGGCGCTGGAGCCTCAGATGCCACAGAGGTTTGCTTTTGCATGGGGAAAACCTGCAGGCTCCTATACAGGTGCTTCCATTAACAGAGTAAAGGAGAGAAGTCGTTATTTGTTCTTGGCATATACAAATAGTGTTAGGAGCCAAAGAAACGTGCCGAGACTTTACAGTAATACCTTTTTATTACAGTTCAAAACCTGTCAAAAAAATCTCGCAGCAGAAGCTGCTGACGCCTGCTACTGTACTACCTACAACCACTGTCCTGCATGATTACAGTAGAACTGCTCTTTTAAGATACGATTCGAAAAATCACTAAATATGGAGAACAAATTCCTAAGAAAACAAACCCCTACCACATCAGCATTCTATAATATTAGGAAAGTATTTGCATCATGCCGCTTGTGCTAAAATACTTAATGATCTCATCCTTACCATAACAAATTATCTGCCAGAAAAAGACCTTGAAGGTCAACACTGGCAACAATTAAAAAGTAATGAAAAACATTCATCCGTTAGGCTGAGTTACAATTTCTAAGTTTGAAGCAATGTGCTGTATATTTTATTAGCTATCACTTGTTTAATTATTCATTGGAGCTCCTCTTATGCTCCATAGAGCAACCTCACATTGCTAAGATTTCCATTTGAATGCTATTACCAATTCAAGGACGAAACTCATTTAAACTTTAGCTTTTGTTTTTATCTTCCAAAACATAAATTATGTTCACAAACTAATGGTCTGTCATACTTGCTATTTTTAATTCTGTTCACACTTGCTTCAACCTGGGACCCTACACACCAGCTCTCCAATGACGGTATTTTGAGCGTCCACATTCATCTGCTCCAGCGTTCCTACAAAACTACACAAGTTTTCAACCAACTGCATCCCTTCCTTGGCCAGCTGGAGTAATTTTTATTCCTGTCTCATTTGCAGTAGCAGCTCACTCAAGCACAGTATTTTCTGAAAGAAATTCACTGAGTTCAAACAAGGCGATAGCGCTGTGAAATAAGTTCTATGCTTTAATTGCCATTTAATTACACTTCCTGAATTTCCTAGCAAGTAAATAAAATCTTTCTCAAGGTTTACTGTAGAAACAAGGAGCTGTAAGAACAGGGCAGGCTTAGATTGGTATTATCTGCAGTTCTTAATTTGTCCTTCAATGTGGTCATACACATTTATGCCTCATTCACAACAAACACAAGGGAAATTAGCTAGAATAGTTTTTTGAGGCAAGAGAGGGAAAGCCCGTTCACAGTTTTGCGGTCAACAACTGTAGATAGGTTCCACACAGTAACCTGAAGAAAAATTAGAACAAGCATCTATTTCCATATAATGAATAGTCAAACTCTAACACTCTCAAAAAGTATTGATTTGGCTCAAACTCAGCACTTCCTAAACGAAAAAGACAACACTGTTCTCTAATACTCCTTGGTAACAGTGAAAATAAACTCTGAGCAGCAAGAAAAATTGAAACTTTCATGCGGGAAACTATCATGCGGGAGAAACCTTCTACAACTCAGGCTTGGTTTTGTGACACTGTCAGCATCACCAGAAAAGCAAACTGTTTACATAATGGGGAAAATGATTTACAAGCATTACTACATTAGTTTTATATAAATAAAGGGAGCAGCAAAACCAGCCTTAACCCCTTCTAAATTAAAACTAATTCCCAAGATCAGAAAAATTTTGATTTTATGGTATCACAAGATTTGGTTTAGGTGGAAAACAGAAGTTGCACTGTAGCTGCTTTAAAACTTCATTTCTCAGTCTCAGGAAAGCAAAGTGGCAGAAAGGGGGTGCACTGCCCAGGAGCTCTTGTGCAGAATGGGGCACAGAGGGACTACACTCCCATCCCACTCCTGCCAGGAAGACTGATAGGACTATCTCTTAAATATATACACATGCCTCAACATAGAATCCCTCTGTAAATAATCACATTTGTATCCAAAATTTCCTGTTGACTACAAAGCCGGAGAAACTTCAGACCTAAGACCAGCGGGAAACTCCAGTGTATGCATTTTGCTTTACCAGTGGAGAACACACTTCTGCAGCGTGTTTCAGACCCAGCACATGTGGATATTGCTGACAGCTAGATCACGCCAAACCTACTTCATTGCTTCTCATCCTCCTTTCTAAAGGTTGTCCGTACACAGGACACCTTGAAAATGCACGGATAGAAAATCCAGCAAATGACCAGAGAAGACTGTACAGATGGATCAACATGCTCTGCCCTCACTGCTGCTAAGGCAAATAAGCTCACATACACTTGCTTTTACTGCAGAGAAAGTCTTT
Organism: Coracopsis vasa; assembly: GCA_026283785.1. Classification (NCBI taxonomy): domain Eukaryota; kingdom Metazoa; phylum Chordata; class Aves; order Psittaciformes; family Psittacidae; genus Coracopsis; species Coracopsis vasa. The sequence goes on from JANHGB010038316.1 coordinate 88,461, forward strand.
TAAAGCCTTCCTGATGAGACCAGAAAATCTGGACAAACCTGTTTCTTGTTGGTCTAATTAAAAGGCCACGAGGACGTTGATCCAGTAGTGAAACCTGAAGGAACACATGTGGAAACATACACATTCTTAACTGAAGATGACGATAAACTGACACCATTCACAAAGGTCATGTTTGGCCAAGAGTCCCCTTATATTCCCTTCTCCATGTGTGGGGAGATAGGGGCTTCTCTTGAGGGCAACTCTCAGCCATCAGTGGACAGGGAGACGAAGTGAAATCTATAAACACAGTCAGGAATGAAATGTAAATTTCTGGGATACAGACCGCAGAATATATACAGACTCCATTTCAGCACCCTTTATCCTGAGTTACTTACAGTCATTGGCAACCTTCTATACCTGGTTTGCCCACGTCAGTGAAAACACAATCAAGTCCATCATAAAAAAGACGCATGAGGCTTCTGCCCAGATGTAAATGGTATCTTGCATCATGATAGTATTCATGCAAAATGTTATCTTGCCAAAACTGTGTCCTTCCTCCTAGATATGCCCTTTGCCTTAAAAACTTATGCCTCCCCCAGAAGGGAGCACCAAGAATACCTCCAGCCTTTCTAGAAGTTTCTAAGTGACTCCAAAGGATTCAGTGGACCCCTTCCCACATGCTTTTCTAGAAGTCAGTAGTGCCTAATAGCAAAATCTGCTTCACTAATCCAAGCCCATCAGGAGGGCTCATCTCCTCATGGACCCCAAGGATGAGGAGGGCTGGCTGTGATAGCTATACAAATGCCTTCAGCGTGTCACTGTGAATGCCTGGCATGAACTTTCTAGTAAGGAAAAACAATTTACTTCTTGATTTTCCTGCAATGATATTAAGCAGTAGCCAGATAAAAATGGAGGCAGGAAAGAGCCATCCATTACGATACGCCTTTAAGACGTCTGCCTACTTTCTCCAAACAGACCCATTTGACTTCTCTGTCAACCTTAATCCTTTCTACCAATACCATCAACCAGTCAACATCATCCCTCAGCCCCCCTCCTGCAATCTGTTTTGTCCCAAACCACGTGTAAGCAGTATGTTAATTCTTTGGGACACTATCCCAAGCTCCTGGGACAAACCATCACCTGACAGCAACACAAACTTCCTATTTTAACCCAATCTGCCAAACTTTTCTAACCTGTCGGTGTGAGCCATTTATCACTCCAAGCCTGGTCACCAAAACCAGAAAAATACTTGCCAACTTAGGTACACAGGAGTGTTAATGTCTAGAAAGATACTGGCAGTAAACATGGTTCTGTTGCTAAAACAGAATACATTTTTAATTTCATGCCAGGTCTAGCCGCTGAAGACTTAAAGATACATGAGACCAGTTTCTTCAGTATTTGCATCCCAGGCAACAGGATTTTGTGAGAAACAGACATGTTCTGTGTATCTGTGCATTATTTAGACAGTTTTAAATGAATAAACTCCGAAAAATGACAGACTAGATATGTAAAATATGCCCATTTTAAAACTGCTTTAAAACTTTACACGAGTATTTCACAAAACTGTATAAATACAGACAAAACCCATTGTTACCTACATAAGCCAGTAGTAAGAGCTTTTCATAATACAGCTTTCACAAATGAAGTGAGGAGTTGATTTTATCTGGTACACCACAGTAATTTTGCTGTGCAACTTCATGAAAGTGCTACAAATAGCATTACAGCCAAAACCCAATTGTTGCTGAAATGCATTCAGTAAAATGGAAAATGCAGAAAAATAAAACAGAGTAATTGTCTCCCAACTCACAATATATATTGTGTTTCTAAATTACACAGCATTATATTTTCTAGTTTTTAATATTGTTTCACACTGAGGAATTGATAACACAGGAGACATTCTTTGACCTTTTCCCTCTGAATATCTAAATAATATACCACACAGGTTTATAAACCAAGTAACTCCCTAGCCTTTTATTAGATCCCAAGGGACAAAATCTGTTTTAAAGAAACACCACATATAGCAACACATAAAAGAGCTAATGCAAACTGCTTTCCTTGCCGTGCTATTTCTCAACTGCATCACAATTTTCTCCTGTATAGCTATAATTGTAGTTTATGAGTTTGTACGTATCTGAAAGACAAAAATTGGACTTCTAGCACTTGAAAATCTGCACTGAGCACCCTAATACAAAAACTGACAATACAAACCATGATTCTGCACACTCACCGATTCGTACTTAATGGATTCAGTGCAGCACTGCTGTCTCCTGAAAGGCTTGACCCAAGCCATGGACGAAATAACTTATCAAGCTTTTCTATTCCCCAGATATTGCAGAAAGTATTTCATGGACTTGTTCCAAATTTAGCAGGATGTTAAAAACCACACAGCCACCAGATAAGTGATTTGTGGGGCAGCTAAATCAAAAAGCTAGGCAGATCCTTTAAAAGAGGCCTTTCGGGGACTTTGATTTGATAATGTTTGTATCTCTACAATTAATCACAAAATAATGAAGGATTCAAGCCATCGCAGTCAAGGGCTGGGAGCGTGAAAAGATGTATGCTGTGCATGACAAGAATCAAAGTGCCAGAACAACTCGGGAAAAAAGCATAGTATGAAACAGCTGATGTAAGTTAGGAACATTGGAAACTTTCAACCTGCAGCAGCTTAAGCAAAGCCTTTGTATATGGCCAGTCCCACTGATTTTAATGGGGGCCACTAGCGCAAATAAAAAGCTTCATGCAGGAGCCTCACTGCCAGACCATGCATCAAGCAACACGTCAGGAGAAGCTGTCAGGATTCTAACTGATGTGAGATCAAATCCTCTGCCTAAAGACACAATTCTGTCTGCGTCTAAAAGTTGGAGCAGATGCAATTTCAGAAAATGGGGCGTATAAACCACCGTTTAATCCAGAGCTGGTTTGAGCTTTTTGGGGGGGAGGGTTGGTTTTGATTTTTTGGGGGGTATGTGACATACACGTTAAATGTACTGTTCAGGAAAGAAGTAAAACACCTGCTGGCATGAGAACTACTTACAAGCAGCATTTTAGAACTCTATTCTGATATCATTCACGATCAGTTCATCACATTTGTTTGCATAATCTAAATTAACAAGCGGCACAATAAACAGTTAACATTTTGAGCTGCTTCCTCAAACAAGAGCAATATTTCAGTAAGGTTTCCAAATACATGACAGAAATTTATCTGAAAAAGAAATAAAATATTAAGAAGTTGTTATCTTCTGTTTCCAATTTCTCAGTTTTTAACAAATGGAATTTTAAACTGAAATATTCCTGGAGCCTTTCCAACACAGACAGCTGATACTGGTAAGGGGTTTTTTGGTTCGGGGTTTTTTGGTTAGTTTGTTTGGGTTTTTTTTCAAATTTAGTGCATTATTTCAAGTTAAACCTAACACTGGCCATACAGAAGTTGATTTTCTCCTCCTTCCTCCACAGATGAGCTATTCCTCAGCATTTCTTCAAGGCAATGCACATGGTCACAAGGAATTAGTGTTTTAATTCCCACAGTCATCCTCTGGTGAAATGCTGTGTGAAATACTAGCCCTATGGAAAGTGAGTGGGGAACGGTCATCAATTCTCATGAGGGCAGATTTCAACCCCCTGACAGATTTTCCTCCTTGTTAATTTAAACAGTAACAAGTTTGGGGGTTTTCTAAGAAGCTGTTTTCCCACATCTTAATGAGATAAAGTATTAGTTCTTCACCATTTTATCCATTTTTCTCTAAGAACTGTCCATAAGAAGGTATCTATTGGCATAATTTCCTCAAAAACTAAACACTTGCCTTTTGCTGAGCATCTGAAGAAAATTTTACCTACACTTACCCATTTTAAATCCCTCAAGAATGTCTAAAATGGTTCTACTTTTATTAATATTTAAATAATTAAAAAATCTTGAGAGCCCAGAATATCAGTTAATGCAAGATTTTAGTCCAGCTAATACAGAGAAACTGAAGTACCTACTGATACAATGCTTAATAATCCCTTGTAAGTTTCATAGTTTATTACAAAGATGAACAGAAGTTATTAAATTTATTAAAAAAAAAAAGGTGGGGGAGAAACAATAAACCCACCCTGAACCAAAGTTTAATGCTGTTGTGACCTTTTTGTCTAATGGTTATGAAAACGTAGAAGCAGCAAGTAAGCATGTTACTGGTACATGACACCTACATCAAGAGGCAGCATGCACCTCCGAGAAGCACTGGCACCGTTCTATTCCTTCTCCTCCTGCCGTAAACATTCAATGTAACTACTTTTCTCAATATGTGAAAAATTACAAACAAAAAAAGAGTTGACAGCAAAGCCTGAGCAGGGAAGGAGTCGTCATGAACACTTTCATTTTCAACGTGAGCACAGATTTGTCTGGGATTAGCTCAGTGCTTAAAAAGCTCATTTACTTCTCACATAATTTCAGCTCCTATGAACTCTGACATGTGAATAAATGCTCATCTGAATAGCCTGGTTGAGCTTACCTGCATAAAGCTATTCATTTGACCAAAGCTACTTTTTCCACTTACAGTATGAAGGATCATCGTTCTGTGGTTACATGCGGGGAAGGGAGTTTTGCTGAAAGGTTATCTTTTACCGTTACTATAAGAACCTTCTAAAAATACTGCAATTTTTAAACTTACTAGCTATTTATACTCTAGATGTGCACTGTGTTTAAATCTCACTTTAGAATACTTTTCAAGTATATAATGTATATTTCCTAGAAAGTATCTTAACACTTTGCAAAGCTCATCCTGACTCTCTAAAATGTCTATTTCTAGTATCATAATATAATTCAACTAGTTTGCACATTAAATTGTCAGCAAGACCTTTCTCTTTTTACTTAAAAAAAATCACAGCTTACATGACAATTTTATTAGCTCGAAATTCAGCTTTTGTTTTCATTTCTGTGTTTCCCCTTATATAATGCATCTAACCTAGACAGAGGGCAGGCTGTTCAGGCTAGCCACTGCAGCATGAAATGAGGATAATACGTCGCTTCCTTATACTTCCACACTCATTGTTCGTATCAGGCTTTCGTCCTGGCTTCTGAACTATGAACCCTGCTGGGTGCTGTGTGTGGATGTACCTCCTGTGCCTGGTTAACTTGGAAGCTTCTACTAGCCTACAGAGAGAGAGACGCCCTGCAGAATATCCAGCACTGACACAGGCTGCAAAAAATAAACTGAAGCCCAAATACAGGATCTTCCAATTTCTTGATTTCTCTGGTGTCGGTAGATTTTCAATAGGCCTCCTATCATACTTTTTTTTCCTTCCCCTCCTCATTCTGGGAGCACAGCCAATCCCCAGCACAGCAGCTGACTTTCCCCAGAACTAACTAGAAATATTCTGATAGACTCTATTTATAGACTCAAAAACTTAGGGCTGGAAGCAGCCAACCAAATTTTTCCATTCCTTGCTCCCCTCCACTATCTATCTATCTGTCCTGGGCTAACCTAAATTCCAGCCTTCTACGTTTCTCAAGGGGGAACTACCCTACCCAGAATAGCTATACCATAGGCACACACACCTCAAACATCCAAAGCAAATGCAGAGACCATTGCATGCAATATACTGAACAGGTTAGAAGAACATGAATCGTCTGCTTTTATGTCACTGTAGAAAGCATTCATACTGATCTTCTCTCCTGTCATCACAAATCAAAGTTGAAAAAAAAACCCCAACAAGATTTCTAAAAGGGATTTTACCACCTGTATCTCAGACCTCTGCTAACTCAAAAGACCAGTTCAGACATGCAAACTATTTCTTAGTTTACTTTGACAACAGCAATGATAAGGAAAAACCTTTTTTTAAATAGTGGAAGATACCTACTGGCTTTATTTTTGTTGTATTTTATACACACACACACATATATATATGCATACATATATACACACAAATATTTATATAGCTAATACTTGCAGAAGTCAAGTTTGTCCCCATTAGTTCAGGCACAGTACAAATACACAGCAACAGAAATACTGTCTCCCAAAGTAAGAATACTACTTTAGCTGACTTGTCCTTGGGCATATGACTCTCTAATTATTTATTTACAATACTATCAGATTCTGTTGAACATTTCATGCTGCAGATAATGTATCAAAAGTATGAATTTTGAACTAGGAAGACAAGCGTGCTCTGGAAGCAATACCTGGCAAATCTGGTTTTTAGTTAACCTTACAAATGTTGCTAGGAAACCGTACTCAATATTTACTTCAAGCCTTTAAAGAAACAGACTAATTCACACTAAGCTACTGGTGGGGAGCACTGAGGACTTGGCGGAGAAGCCCCAACCTAAATTTACTCTTGACATCTCACTTTCCTAATCCACAGACCTGACGTAATATAGAAATATAATTAAGAGTCGGATATGTAGTTACCTTACATTTGCAGGACCTGTAATAGCACGGGTATTTTGGACGTTGCAGGCAACGCAGACAAAGTAACAAAGACGAGCAAAAAGTTCTGCTGTTTTGCTTGGGTTTGTGTATATTTAATCAAACAAAAACAAAAAACCAAAGTAACAAAGATGAGCAAAAAGTTCTGCTGTTTTGCTTGGGTTTGTGCATATTTAATTAAACAAAAACAAAAAAAAAAGCCATAGCATTAATGCAATGTCTTCTACAAACGTCAGATGATTTTTACATTTCGGTCCTCTAATGGTGGGTAATTTAACATATGCCATCATCAGCTCTAATGCCTAGTACAGTGGTATATGGTACCTTAATCTGCCCACGTAAAACATCAGACAAAGGCTAGATTGTACCAAAACTGGTAAATAGGAAACATTTCTGTTTCTACTCTTGTCCTTCAAACTGATTAAATGTATCTATAAAAACCTGTCAAAGCTATTTCTTGCAAACCTAACTGATGTGATGTTGAATATTCTCAATTTTCACTCATGTCAGACAAAATCACAAGTTTTCCTAGGATCTGGTGTACTATGTTAAGCTTACATCCCCTTGTGTCAATATGTGTCATTTTCCTTGCTCCTATAATCCTTCTCTTCTTTTTCATTAAATCATATTTCTTACTCTCCTGCACTCCTGATCTCAAGCTCATTCCTATTCGGTCCTGAATATTTTTCCCACTCTGCATGAAAACTACATTCATTCCTGTTGACTTACTGATTTAAGTCATGCCAACATCAATATCACCTCTGAGTTTGGGGTACGCCACATGATAGAAAAAAGCCAATAAATATCCCAATCAGCAGTAACTCTTCCTACAGAGCTGGACCCAGCATGAGCTCAAAGCCTCAGGTACATGGAGCAGAATCTGGAAAGAACTATACATGTTCACACTGTCGGCACTGGAGTAGAGAAGTCCCCAGGAAAACCTACTGACCCCCACTACTGCTATCAGCCAAAAGCATGGAAGGGGCTGCCATCTCCTCATGCCTTGAAGCATGCCAGTTTTGAGCATGAGCTTAGCCAATAGAGGACTTGACTTCTGTGCCGCACCAGATTCTACTTCATGGACCTTCCTATAACCTTTGTAAGATGTTCTTTCAATAAACACACTATCAGGTGTTTGTGCCAAAGCAAGCAGAACCTGAAGCATCTTGAGATCATGGAAAGGGCTAATACAGGTGAAAGGACATGGAACAGTGGTGGAGGACATGGAGTACCTTATTCATCACAGTGTGGAGGGTATGAAAATAGTAAAAACATGAAGCTTCTCTTCAGAAGTTAGTCAATGAGCTCAAAACTCATGTGGATCCTGTTACCACAGTGCTGATCCATGAGAAATTAAGATAGGTCTACAACTCTCGTTTTCCTGTATCTGTATTATAAATAGGCTTAATGGCTGTAAGTCATTCATAAGCCACCTATTCAACTTAGCATCATATTAGAATTAGTTTAATTAAAATTAAAATCTAAATTAAAACTAATTAAAATCAGACAACTGCAATATATAATTAGCTGAAAATCAATAGGTTTACTTTAAAAAGAATTTATTGATCCACAAAGTAGGTTTTTTTCCTGAAATTACAATTCTAACTTGTCAAATTAGTTTGCCTAAGTTGCAGCTGCTTGTAAATACTTAACGCAGCTGCCTACAATCGAAACAGTTTTCCTTTACAGAATAGTATTATAATAAATATTTGAGTATCTGAAAACCGTATCGGACTCTTTCAACTAGTTGAAAAGAAGTGAGATGCACTAATTAAAAAACAGAATACAGCCTATTTGTCACTTCAGTTTCATTTCCTACTTCCAGGATTCAATTCAGTTGTTTTCAAGATTTCTCAAGTGCTGTGAAGAAGAGTTAAGTAGGTGTTCTGCTCATTCTGGACATGACTTATGAACAAATACATCTGCTGAAAACAGTGCCTCCAGTTTTTTCTGTGGAATAATCTGCTGTGCCTGTAACCCTGCGTTTTTTTTCAATTACAGATACTTAAGTTAACAGGTGAAAATGCAATTAGCATACAGACAGTATCTCTATTATAGGCACTGTGCTGCAAGAGAAGGAGATCTATCAAGAGGATCGGGTGGTCCTGAGGATTCACTACCCACTTTATGGGTGTTGCAAAGGTTATGCTTCATGGCAGCTCCAGCAGGGTCCCATGGGCAGAAGCCATTATAGGCTGGAGTGCCCCAGACAGCTCCTGGAGCATCTTTTTCTTTCACTGCTGGCTAAGTACTATCTGGTTCTTTACTCCTCAGCTGCCCCATGATGTGAACAGCAGCACAGAAGACGGTGGCAACTGAAGATTCACTTCAAAACCACACTTCTAATCCAAATAAAAATGCTAACACAAACCTACCAAGCTTCTTAGCAGCCTTCTGCACACAGCTAACTCTTGTTTATATTGGGAAACAAATGCAGGACAATTTGCAGATCCACAATGGCTGCAGTTTTGGTCCCAGAAAAAAAAGGAAAAAAACAAAACCAAAACCAAAACCCCTCTTTTCACTTCTATTTCTACGTATGTTAGCTCCTCAGATTCTTTTTTTCCTTTTTAATATAATATATCCACCCAAAACACTCATTCTTCTTGCTTCTTCCATCAAATGGGTTTAATATGAAGTAACAGTCCCTTTATCTCATTATCTGCATGTACAGTTTGAAGTTGTCATTACCACATATTTAATCAGTCAAAGTTTTCAATGCCTAATCTCCTTTTTACTGTCAAATCTTCAAAAACATAAATTCCAAGCAGTCTCAAGAATCAGAAAGGTTAGTTGGGAAACAAGCGCAAATCAAGTGCATTCTTTCATTGCAACATTATCTTATGTCATTAGTTGGCAGCAGCCATAAAGCTCTGGACCACTTCCAACATTCACTTCCATACAGTGAGTAGAAGCTGACACGTCTAACCCCCACACACTTTACTCATCTTCCAGCTAGTTTACATGGATTCAGATTAAAACAAGAATTTAAAAATCCTAATCAAATCAACTAGATTATTCTGTTTTGTCATCATGTATGCAAAGGAAGAGTATGGTAAAGCTTGCAGGGTTTGTAGAAGCTAATCCTGCAGCAATGTGGTTTTATTTAATGCATTTTACAGTCGGGTAGTCTGTGACAAAGACTCAGTGTGCAATTTTGACTAGCCAGACACATTCAGTAACTTTTTTCTAATCCTTAAGGAATATTTATTGGGCAATATTTGTTTTTAATTATTAACTTCAGAAAGCCTTAGTGCTCAAAACCAAACAGATTTAAAGTAACAAAACAAAACCACGGTGCACCCTATAGCCAAGCGAACAGGCTACCAGCTGGGGGGCAATCCCTAAGAAATGGGGAAGAGGACCTCTGCCACAGCATCCCACCAGGGCATCCTGTCCTCTCCCTGCAGGGCTCATGGTGCCCAGAGAGCTGCAGAAGCCCCAGCATGCATAGCTTCAGAGGGCAGGTTTACTGCCCAAGTGTATGGACATGCACACGACAGAGGACACTGCCCAACTCTGAGACAAGACCTCTTGCCAGTTACACAAAGCAACACCTACAATGATCCAGAAGCATGCATCCCTTGAGCGAGGGGCCAGAAACAACCTCGTGTGTTTATTTTCTACTAAACAACAACAACAATAATAATAATAATAAAAGGACCTTATACATGGCAAACATAATGCTATACTGTCTTCAAATGAGACTCTAATTTTTTCAGAAAGTTTTCACATATCCTAGGATCAACACATATGTGAGGTTTTTGTTGTTTTGTTATGTTTCAATTTACCCAAATGAGTTTGGAAGTTAACGAAGTCAGATCTAGGAAAGTAGATCTGAAGCTCCTATTAGAGGAAGAGCTCCCTAACTGCTTTAACATACTGCACTCTCTAGCACAAATTTAATTTAGTTTAAAATAATGAAGCTGACAGCTCAGATACTCTGCCTGGAAACTGTGCAAATTTCCCACCCACCTTCATTTGCAAGGTCCCTGGCACTCCAGTCTTCAAAAGCGCTGAAGTGCATGACAGGTTTCTAGAGACAAGCCTTCAGCAATGCTAAAAGTGAGATCTCCGACCTTTTGCAGCAGCTCATATCTGAACTCAAGCCTCCTGAGGGAAAATAAAGGTTGATGTCTTGATGCCCCAAACTTAAGGCACGCTTCCAGAAGCAATCCCTTTCCTGTTCCTACTCTGACGGCAGTGACATGAAACCTGTCTGGGAGACCAGGTTCCACCTGAAGTCTTGCTTCAGTCAGGCAAGAGGCTGTGTTTGAAGAGAGAATAAGGCTAATCACCTGTCAAAGTGCCCCGTCCACACTCCCTTAGCTGCAGCACTACTAACGAAGAGCCAGAGATACAAACACGATTGATTTTTCAAGGTGAGACACTGCCAGAGTAAACCAGGGCTTGCCGGTTGTGAAACCAGTTTCCAAAGGGCTCGCAGAACACAGGTCTCAGTAAGGACATGCCAGGTGACACATTCACATAGGTACACGGATGCGGCTGCCTTGCGCAAGCTCACGGGGATGCACGGGTGCAGACGGCCACGGGTGCACATGTCTGCCACGGCCAGG
>JANHGB010038321.1:0-40786 GCA_026283785.1 Coracopsis vasa
TGTTATACCTTAGTTACTGGACTGTTCTTATCTCAACCCATGAGAGTTACATTCTTTTGATTCTCCTCTCCATCCCTCCGGGAGTAGGGAGTAGAAGAAGACGGGGAGTGAGCGAGCGGCTTCGTGGTTCTGAGTTACCGGCTGGGCTTAAACCACGACAAACCCTCAACTGTAGCATGAGGTCCCTTATCCCTGACACTGCAAGGCAGCATTGCAGTGAGACGGCATCTTGTTACATGACCATTGTGGGGGACCTCCTTCAGACTCCTGCCTTTGGTTGCCATCAGAGAAAAGAAAGTAGGATTTCTGGCACTTATGTTTCATTACCTGACTGCTGCAGGTTGACAGTAATTGTGGTATAAATTAGCCCCACATCCAAAAGCATGGAAATAAAAGATACAAACAGAGTATTTTTCAACAAAGTAAATTAAAAGTAAACATTGGCCCTTCAGCCAATGGGCTGATTCTCAGTATCAGTAGGGCTCCCTCCTGGCATTACAGGGCCATAAAATGTGTGTACATGTCATTCATATCAGCGTACTAATGCAATGCACACACCTTCAGCGCAACCAAAAGGATGCAAATAAAAACAGGACTGTTGTTACCTTTGTAAAGCAGAAATAGCTAAGGGCTTGTCTGCACAGGGACAATGAAGATGATTAGTCCAAATTAACTAAGGTGTGCATTTGAACTAGATTAGTTAAATGGTATTAAGCCCCTGTGTGGATATTCTTATTCAGAATTAAAAATGGCCTAATTCAATTTAACTTAATTTACTTCCAAAGTAAATCACGATGCAGCAAAGACATTTTACCCTAAAGATCTGAATCTACAACAGCACAATGACTAAAATATTGAAGGGAAAAAGAAGTTAAACAAGACTTGGAGATAGCAGCATAGTTTGGGATTCATAAAAGCTGTTTTGGTCCATTTAAAAGAAAATAAAAAAGCTGGGAAGATGCTCCAGATGCCTGATGGAAAAAATTTTGAGTGCAGTAAACGAGCATTTACCCAGCTAATGAGGAGCTCATGGTGAACATGTGTTCTTGCATTCAAACTACAGTTGCCCCAAGTCCAACTTAGAAGCAAAACTCCCAGCACTTCCATGGCCTTTGGAGCAGACAGCCACATTATATAAAAGAAACATCACTAGGGAGGCACATCCTCTGTGAAAGTGGGATTCCCACCCATTCCCTGAGGCCTCAACAGACAGAAAGACTCAAGCCTGTGTCAGCAGCAGCAGCTTTTATGGATGTATAATCATCACTGGCTTCTTGCCCAATATCCCGCATCCCTGCAGGGCTAGAAATGGGAGCTTTTATGCATTAAGGGGTATACAGGGAGACCCTGAGAAATCTTCATATTTATTCAATCTTTGGGGAGAAACCTGTCTTGGTTATTTTTCTCTTTTCTTTTCTTGAAAGTTTTAGGAAATGCAATTTCAAGGAAAAATGCAAGAAAAGGCTTTTGATTGCAAAATAGCAAATTTTGGAGATGCTGCCTCTGATGAATGACAAACAGGACTAGCTGCAGCCACATGGCCCCAAACAACAGTATTTGAACAGTAGTAGCTAAGCTCTGACATTACCAATCATGAAGACAAGAGTGATCACAAGGTTCAGCACTACCCTCCTGTGGGGTTTGCTTCAGTAGTTTCTCAAAATATGGTGGATGGAAATCATCAGGAGTTGATGGTTTTTCTTTTTTACTATATTTATTTACTTTTCCCAGACTCTTGGTAGCAAAATCCTCCCCGTTTTCCTGCCAGGGAAATCGCTTCTTGGCACATCTTTGCTCACCCTGGAGCCCATGTGGTTTCAAAAGCAAACAAATAAAGGCAGGAATAAGAAGTAAGCCTTCTCAGAAAACTTGGCGGGTGGCTTAGCATCACTGCATTCAAAATGCTTTTGCGTTTTACAGGCATTAGGTGCTGCTGAACTACTTATGAGGCAGCAGTCAGGCAGTACACTCCACTGGCATTCAGACATCCCAGGCTTACTGCCATCTCCATCACCTGTCCGCTGCCTGAGGCTGGCAAAGCATATCATCTCCTATTTCTGTCTCATTTAATTTTGGGCCTTTGAAGAGGGATTGCCTCTTAGGCTATGCGCGTCATGCCTAGGTGAGGCAAGGTTTGCAGAGGGAGTTAACGTTTCTTATCGGTTTATCCATTATCTATCCCTTCTAGCCGAAAGAACACCAAAATCCTTTGGGCACAAAGCCTCTTTACAATATTGGGGAACTTGTTCCTGTCTGGACCTACAGAGTATGACATTTCGGGCAAAGGGAATTCACTGCTTTTTGAGAAATTAGGAAAGGCACAGCCAAACACATTACCCAAAGTCTTACTCCCCTCACCCAATTCTTCCATCAGCCAGAGTTCCAGAACAACAGTCCACAGAACTTGTACCTACTTTTTGTGACAACACCTTCCAGGTGGATGATATTGGGGTGGTCGAACTGCCCCATGATGCTTGCTTCTCCCAGGAAATCTCGCCTCTGCTTCTCCGTGTAGCCCACCTTCAGAGTTTTGATAGCCACTGGAAACTCGCGCTTTCCCTGCAGCTTCAGCCGCCCACTGCAGACTTCCCCAAATTCACCTTCAGGACAAAATCAGAAAGAATGGGATCACAGCACATTGAAGGAATGCACGGCACGTGTCTGTCTACAGCAAGCAGCCCAGCCCCTATAGACAGCTGATCAAAAGCACGCAGGGCTGTTCCGCAGTCACGGATGTGGAAAGCTGAACATCACAGTGGTTGCCATCTCAAATAGTCAGTGTACCACAAGCCAAGTAATTCATAGGCACAAAAAAAAAACAACAACAAAAAACAAACTAGGAAGAAAAAAGTCATTTTCCTATATTTTAACAGCCATGTTCCATAGCCTATTGAGGTTTTTCCTAATTTTGTATTTTGTCTAGTAGACGAAAGGGTCCTTTCACATCCTATATCATCATGCTGTGTAGATAGCTTGCGTAAAACACAAGCCACTTGCTTCTTAACCTTCCTTTAGTAAGTTACATAGATGGAATGCTGTTAGCCTTTCACAGCAACATATATTTTTATGGACTATAAACCCTTTCTGATTTTATGACCCAAAATGGATTTTTTTTTCTTTTTTTCTGGTGAACAGTAAATTACCTCCAAAACCACAATTTTGAAGGATAGAAAATATTCCAAAGGTTGGATGCAAGTCCAAACAAACAGCTTAACTAGAAAGAAAATGGGAGTTGCTTCTTTTAACCAAGGAAGTTGAAAGCTTTGGACTTTGGTTTCTGGGGTTTTTTTGTAGATGACTTCTTATTCTTACTTTTTGTTTTGAGACTGACCTTAATGGGGAGGAGAAAAAGGTTAAAATGGTGAAAAGAACCTGAACTCTCAGCATCCATCAAAATAACTCAGCTTGGCCCAAATGTGACCATTTTGTGCCATTTTCAGTTCAGCCCCTGAATTTCAAAACTGCAGATAATGACAGGTTTTATTTCACACTTCAGATGGAACATACCCCCCATCACCTGCAGGGTACCTAACAGCACAAGTATTTCACGACCATTCCTTGACCTCTTGTGTTAAGAAAGCCAACCCTCTGTGCTGCTAAGGGTCATGAAATGCATTTCCATACCAGCTCCAATAACTCTTTCAATGGTTATGCATGAAGCTTCAATTTCCTTAGCAAACTCATGGACAGCTTGGTTAGGGTCCTCATAGGTGTGGGGGTCAATGTAGGTCCTTACTCCAGGCAGCTTAACTGGAAACACAAATTAAAAGCATTAATGGTACATGGCATGACAGAAGATGGACAATACACATTCCTGTCTGTTGCACTTTGCTTTGATGGAAAAGCAGGAAAACTGCAGCAGGGAAACTTATTTCTATGGAAAAGATAAATAACTTTCTTGGAAAATGACATTCAGTTTATATGTGATGTACATGTAACTTCATTGTATTTAGAAAAGCACATGACACTGCTGAGCTGGAATGATGCACAGCTAAAATTCCCTCTCAGTGCTCTGTAAAGGGCTGGTCCAGGGTCTGGTATAAAAGGACCCTTTTCTGGATCTGGAAAGGGTATGCCAGGAAGAAAAGTACAAAAAGGAAAAAAGTAAAGTGAACAATTTGCAAAGCAAGTTGGATAGATGGGGGCTGATGGAGACCTGCAATAAATTATGCCCTACTAGTCACAGATTAGCTCATCAATCAGCCACATTATTTCAGATGGAGTTACTGAGATTTAAATGAACTGAATGTTTGCAGTGCAAATCCTGTGGGTTGTACCAGTATAAATATAATCAATAGCAGGCTTTTTCTCCAGGACATGAGAGTAAAAAGAACTATTTTCATTATCCATATTATAAGTTTATTTTGACAGTCATTAAGGCTACTCACATGAAGAACTGCTCATCAGTCTAATGAGACAGCTACATTACACTGTGGCTTTTAATTGATTTGCTTCCTGCTGCCTTCATTACATAGCACTAATGGAAATTTGACTTTCACAAAATGCGTTTGCCTTTTCCACCCCAAAAGGCACCTTGCTGTTGTTACCCATCCCCAGATCCCACAGCACTAGACAAAGGAATGCTTTTCAAACACTGGCTTTGGGTGTTTAGAAGGACTGATAGTAACCATGAGCTGTACTTCCTAGCATCACCACAGAGGTTTTTGTATACAAAGGCATTAACACAGCATTTCTGAAAACTTCCTAGAAGCAAGATGTAGGCATTACTTCTCATGCTTCTGCAGAGGCATCCAAAGCAAAGAGTAAATGTGGGTTTGGTCTTTATGACTGGCTGGGGTGGAGTAACGGTTTCAAGCAGGTATTCTGTACTGACAAGTCCAGACCAGGAAAATGTAAAGTTGTTATGTGCTGACTGGACAAGTTTAATAGCACCTTGGGCCACACAGCAAAGACAGAGGACAGAACAAAATGTCTTGCTAGAGAGATCTGTTGGAAATGTACAGGTGTGAATAGCTGAGCACATGTAAGTCCTGTTCAAATGTTCAGCTCTCCATAGAGCGCAGAGTAGGGGCAGATGTGAACTTACTAAACAGCAGAACAAAAAAAATCTTTTGTGAATTACCAGCAAACCCAGAACTTAAACCAGACAAAATACAAAAAATCCTCCTCAAAACCCCAAACCAAACCAAAAAAAACCCTCTCAGTTGTATCTCTTACTACTACTGAGAGTCAAAAACACATACATGTGTGTTTGATCTTTACTCACTGTGGCCATTATGAAAATGCATCTTTTCTTCTTCTGGATCTTGTTTAGCCTTGCTATAGCCACATCTCCTGGAAAAAAACAAAACAAAACAAACAAGCAGAAGAGTGGTTTTGTCTCTTGTATGGCAGAACCCTGCTCTTTACTTCAAATCACACAAAGCACAAAAACCGAGAGCAGCGATGAACCCAACCTCTCTAGCAGCTGTATTGCTGCTGTCCCAGTTTTAGCTCATCAACTACTTGCAATTTCCCTAATGGGATTTAGGGCCCAAGGCCCACTGATTTTCAATTGGACTTGTGTTTCCAAATCCCGCAGATGATTCTGAACAACTTCACTTTACTATATATCTAATTCAGCTATTATTAAGAAGACAAGAAGGCAAGGACAGGAAGGACAATGGAAGGGGAATGGGATGAAACTTCAGAATCACAGAAGCAAGATCTACTGGACCACAGAGCTTTTTGCAGGCACCATGTTGTATGCATTGCATGCTCCCCTCCATCCACCAGGCATTTGCATAGAAATTTAAATTTTGAAACTTTAGAAAAAAGCCCTGTGTAAATATTATACATGTAAAACCTTAAACACACACAAAATAATGGATTATAAAGCAAAAAAAAAAAAACCAAACCATTGCCTCGGTGCCTTCAAGGGTCTCCTACGTATTTCTGGCTCTGAAGCTATTTTCTGCACGTCTCCTGTCTATGTAGGGAAGCTACCATTCATGCAATCCCCTCTGCCCAGCATCAGTAAAGATGGAAAAAGACATGCAGTCACTGCCTGATTGATTGCTCCCATGTTAGCACCAGGCAGTTGCAAGGATGTTGCTGAATTCTAGCCATAGAGTTGCAACCACAGCCATATGAGAGTCGTACCTTCCCCAAGGCATCTTCCTCATATTAGCCTTTGGCTGCTCTTCCCTGACTCGTCCTTCACTCTTCTCACTGGTTCTCTAGGCAATGTTATTGCATTAGCATTAACTGAACACTTTGGTGGCATTTCTGGGATCTGCTTCACTTAAGACTACCATGTAAGAAGCCGCAGGGTAACTGCATAGGCAAAAACTGCTATATACTCACATATATATGCACATTTAAGAATACGGAATGTGGTATGTACGATGCACATACACATGCCAGTCTTTCCAAGGACCTGATGTGATCACTGGATACAGGAACTGGACTGACCTTAAAGGAAACTGCATGAACATGAGACAGAGGGACATTGCCTGGTAGAGTGGAAAACCTGGAATAGACACCTACAAGCTATCTAGCGCACACTGGGATTGCTAGCTGGCACACCTCAAAGAAAGCCTCAGATTACCAAGAAACCACTTAAAGCTGAGAGACTCTGAGTCTTTTCCATTGCCCATGATTTTTGAGATAGGGGGATGTAAGCACTCCAGTATCACTCACAGCAAGAGGAGCATACGATTAGCAGAAACAAAACTGCAATTAGGAATAGGCAGTAATAGGCATCTGCATGAAACATGCCCTCAGCATGAAGTCCTATTACAAGGAACTGCTGTCTGCTTGGATGCATGGGGCCAAGCATTCTTTCGGCTGTAGGATTTTGGCACTGGATGTGTGAAATGATCACAATTACAACAAAAGCCCCAACACAGTGGGATGCATGCACCGCTGCTGGGCTGGCCCCAGCAGAGCTGGGCAGGCAGAGGAGGGGAAAAGCAACATGATCTCCTTGGGTTACTCCAGGGAAGGGGAGCAGGCGCTTAGACTTACCTTGGGGAGAAGGGGACACCTATGCCAAGGGAGAGGAGTTAAAAACAGTCTGCAAAGGTTGTGCAAAAGCAGGGGAATGGATCGAGATAAGGTGCAGAAGACAAGGAGGGAGGCTGACAGGCAGTCCTGGGACACAGGCAGAGAGACAAATGGGTTGCATTTGATAAACAACCAGGCTATCTATCCATGCAGGGCATGATTTCAGCAGCAGAGATCATCACACTCTGAATGCAAAACCTATGAGAGCAGCAATGAGGCTCAGTTATTTGCATGTCAGTGCTCATCGCCTTGCTCTAGCAGCAGCAGTGCCATTTCCCCAAGGTGGGGTCCTGCCTAATTAACTCAAAACCTAAGCATTAGGTGCACACACTGATCCTGGGAGGAAGGGTCATTTAAAAGCATGTTTTGGCATTCACAACACTTGGGTGAAAATGGGTTCTTCTTCATCATACTGCCTCCCCTTAAAGCGTATAAACTAGAGTGTTCATATCAATTCCCCCTTCTGGCAGCCCCAGATTTTTCTGCTACAAGTTGCCAAAAGTTAAAGCCATTTTCCACAGAAGTACTTTTCTGTATTGAGGCATATAACTCAGTTCCCCTCTTAAAAAAGCACAAGAGTTTCAATTCATCCTTCTACCAAATGCACATATACAAGACTGCTTCTGTTTGCCTTTTCAGAGTAAATGCCCTTATCACTTCCTCAGGTGTGGTGTACTTAACCTATAAATAAGCTTTCTAACATTATCTTTTTTACTATCCTCATCTACTGGTTCTTTGACCATGAAGAGAGGGGAGAGAGAAATGGGAAACATGCCATTGCTAGCATTCAGTGATCCAAGCACCAGCATGTTTTGATGCACAATGGTCCATGTTTTACTGCCCAGGGACACACTCAATGAGCCAGTGTGAATCAGTTGGCTCTGGCTGTCCCTGTTTCTCAAGCTACGCAACACATACAGCAGCACATCACATTAGCATATGAAATAAGGCTCTGTGACCCCCAGAGCATCATTAAAAAAAGCTCTGACAAGACACACTGAAGTGAAGTGGCAGTAAGTGGACTGCAAACAGCAAGCAACAGTTGGGTGTCACTAAGAGCTTGCTGCAAAACCTGCCTGTTGCAATCACTTGCGCCCTTTACATACTCACTTCCTTAAACTACCCAGAGAAACAAGCCATTTACACGCTGACTGAGGCTAAACTGCACTTTTTCCCTTCTTGACCTTCAGATGCTTTAAATAACACACACAACTATTTTTTTTCCTTTCCTCCCCAACTAAATACCATGCAAATCTGCCGTTTCAGGTTAACGGTCCTGGTTCACAGTGCAAATCATACTGGCAAATAAAAGCACCTAAATATTGTGGCTTTGCAATGTATTTTGAGGAAAGAAAAAACACACACTTGCTTACGAAATAATCCATTTCTGCATGTGCATTGCTCTTCATATATATCGGAAGTGCTGTGAGTCAATAGCCTCCTGATGGAAGACCCATTCTCTAGTTTATTGTCATTGTATAAACCATAGATTTCCTATATCTTTTCTATATCATGTATAGCAAAAGCATATGGATCCTGACACTTGCTTCATCTCCCACTGAGCTGGAGACACTCAGACAAAGAGTTAATGTAATTCAGCAGCACACCTGAATCTCAACTCATTTACTCCTGTTGTGGGTTTGTCCCAGTTTCTCTATCTAGAAAGCAGATGTCTTCATTGCACAGGTCTGTGTTTTTCAATAAAAGTATCAGAGGGAAAGAAAGTGAGACTTTAAATATTCTTAAGGCATCATGTCTTATTTAAAAACAACTTGCAGATTGGCAGGCAGCTCATAAAATATTTATGGAGCAGATTATAAAAGTGAAATTGTAAAATGATCCTTATATAGGCTTATAAAATATAAAACAGACAGGTAGAAAGATGAAGAATCCAGCTGGGAAACCAGTGCCCACTTCCTTGAATGGCAGAAGCCAACTCACGGAGAAAAATCCTTCAAGAAATGAGGCAGGAAGATGCTTTTTCTCCCTGGACTGATGGAGATACTCTGTGTCTGACCTTGTCCTTTGGGGTGTCCTTACCCGGTGGAGTGTGGCCCCTCAGCTACCCAAGGCATTCCCAAAAACCACAGAATACCCAAGGGAAGCGGTTTCATCTTCTTAGCTGGGGCCACCACACTGGTCACAACCCACACAGGACACAGAGAACTGTGGAGTTGGACCTTGGCCGTCCAAGCCCTAGTAAGTGATGTGGAAGAGTCTTTATATACTTCTTTTATAGGCATTGGCCAAAGCATTTCAGAACACAGCCAAGCTGTTATTGGAAATGCACAGGGGACTGCACTTAAGACATCCCCAATGGGGAAAGGGACCTCATCTTGCTAGATGCAGTCAGTACCATTGAATGGCTTGTGTCCTGAAGCAGCATGCAATCTCCCATCCCAGTCCTGCAGAGAATCATTCATGTATTTAATCTCTTAAATATGAGATAAATGAACTCTGTGCATTTCTCTGAAACAGAGACAAAACGCCAGTTGCTTTTCAGGGGCCAGACCTTCACTCAGAAGCACATCTTTTACAATAAATCATCTTTGAGGAATGCATCAAACACATCTTGAGCTGTTTGCGAGGACTGCAGGATTGTTGTTTACAAGGGGTTAAGGCTCATTTCATGCCACTGATTCCAAGATGTTAAAATAATAAGGCTGCATACGTGTTGCAGGGCAGGACCGCGTTCCACCCAGAGGAACAAACAAAAATGGATCCGTCCATCTGGCCAAGATCCTGTCACCTCAGCTCTGGGTCTGGAGACAATAACTTGTTCAGTAAATAGCTTTAGCCTGGATAAACAATACTGATACTGAGAGACAGAGGCAAAAGCCTACCTCTAGCAATGTTGGTCTATGTTCGGCATTCACCTTTTCTGCTTGCAATTCAGTATTCAGTATTGCAAAACCAGAGAATATTCAAGGGACTGGTGTAAAATGAACAGCTTTTATACTGGAAGTTGTTTCCCATTTTTCAGTTCACTTTCCTCATGATTTTTCAAATGTCTATAAGGAGTTACTTCCATCACGCTGGACCAAACTTTCACCTGGAGTAACTTGGAGCAACCCATGCAGGCTGGGAATATGACTCATTCAACTCCTTTATCTACTCTCAAAGTCCTATAATTTGGAGAATGGGATCAAAAGAGCAGTAAAAGGTCTTGAGGTGACAAGCTGAGACATTCATCTCAGTTCAAAGATACACTAGACAACTGGCCTGAGGTAAGGTCCCTTCAACACCACTGCAGGCTCACTGTCCTTCTCAGCAGCTTTCCCCAGCCACTGCTGTCCCCCTCTACACAATGCTACCCTGCCTTGACCTCTGATTAACTTGGATGCCTTACAAAGGAAGTTTCACAGTTCCAGCAGTGGTATTTTTAGCCTTCAGTCTTTCCCTGCCTTCACACTGAATCACTCCTCACCTTCCTAAACCACCACCAGAACAATTAAAAATAAACAAGATACCATTTCCCCTTCTTGCAGGAAGCTCGCTCTGAAGTGATCTCCATAAATCTCGCTAAAGAGGTTGTTGTGCCTTCCCACAGCACAGCTGACGGCATCCGTGCCTTGAAGTCACTTTTCCCATTTTCCCCTCCCAGCCTGCTGCCACATTAGTTTCTGCAGCTTAGGAGGAAACTTGTAGAGAGTGTTTTCCAGGTCAGCCAACTTTCCCTTTGTAGCCGTTCAGTCCATTTCTGGTCTAAGGAGTATTTTCCATTGCTGCCACTCTCTGGTTGGGAGTCTTGCTGAGCACATTTGAAGCATGACTTCCACTGAGGGACTGCTTGTGCACTGGTGGCACAGGCACAACAGACAAGAGAAGTACTGGGAGGTTTTCTTGTAGCACAATCGTTGCTTGCAGGAATGACCACACATACCAGAAGAGTAGTTTGCAGCCTAACACTTTGAGGTGAGCTTCCTTGCTTGTTAACGCTGCTCTCAAGCACTCAAAAGTCACAAAAAAAAAAACAATTTAAAAATGCTCAAACAGACAGGAAAAAAAACCAAACTCCTCCTCTTTTAGGCCTTTGAGATTTGCATTTGCAAACTCCTGCCTGGTTCAGGCCCCTGATGGAGCCAAAATACAGCATTAGAGAACCCAGAGGTCCTATCACTAAAGCACCAAGATCTACCCTCATGACTGCTGTGCCCCACAGCCAGGGACTGCACCACCACCCAACTCCCACCATATAAACCCTCAGCATCCCTCAGAAAATACAGTAGAAGAGTTTCACACCTCTCACAGAGCTATGTTGCAAACCCTTCCCAGTTTAACAGCACATATGGGCTGTCTCCATGCTTCTGTGGTCTCAAGCAGCTATCTGATGGGGATGGTGACTGCATGAGTCTCCTTAAGGCTTAAGAAGATCTTTGCACAGATAACGGCTCATTGAGAGACCTAAAATATATTCCTTTCAGGAAGCAACCCAACTCACGTCCAGTCAAACCAACAGAAGTTAAAATTACTCTTCTTTTGATTAGTTAGAAAAGAGGAGAGAGTACAAGAGAGCAGGATCTGGTGAGACAGCTCAGATGGTGGCAGAACGGGGCAGCATGCAGCACGGATACGCAGCTCTTGATGCTCGCAGGGATATGTCCAATACTACTGAAGCGTATCATTGGCAAACAGCATCATGTCATTGCCATGTAGGTCATACATCGACACACGTGTCGATGACAAACTGTTTGTTTCACTGACATGCATGTTACATGCCACTAAATACCTTTCCACTCCCACCTGCCTCCCACCTCCTTTCTGAGGGCACATTACCTCCCCCAGCCCCTTTTGGTGACAAGAAGCAGAAGAATGTGTCCAGTTTATGTGATGTTTTATTATGACACATGATATTGCTGGTGCGGTGTCTGGATCAAGCACAGCATAACACATTAGTCTGGTGGGTTTTTTCCCCTTGAGACCCCTGCTCTTGCTGGAGACACACTCTGCTTCAGGTCATGCTATTTCCAGTTGTTGAGATAGACAAACTGGGTGCAGAGATCAGAAGAGAAAGCAATTTCCAGGCCAATACAAGAAAGGCACGGAAAGGCAGACCATGCACAGAAAACATGGAGGGAGGACACGAAATAGGAGCCAGCACAGGTGGGAACACTGACCATGTTAGGTTTGGATAGGCAACAGCACGCAGAGAAGAAGCCCACCCACAGCCATGATCGCAGCAACTGAAAAGCAAACAAAAAGGCCCAGGATAAGGAATAATCCCACTGCCCTGGCAAGGTGAAAGTACATTTGCAACATTTCTATATGCACTTCTTCCATCTTATTGCAATTATTATTTGGACCTTAACACCCTGGGCTGCAAGAATTTCATGGCATGTGCTACTGCTGGGGAAAAACGCCTTGAGGAGAGTGTATGGATCCTGGTCCTGCGAAGCAATTAACCATGTGTTTTCTGTACTTGAGTACAACCATCAGGATTAATGGGGCCACCCATGTGCTTAAACTTAAGCACCTGCCTTGGAGCGGGCAAAGGGACTTTTTCCACAGGTGTGTGTGTGGTACAGTACAATTTCCTTTAACAAAAAAAGCACTGGATGAATGCAAGCCCTGCTTTCGCAGACCCTTATGCGTGTACTCAACTCACACAGCCCCTTCTGGATCTCCTTGTATCAGTGAAGATTTTTGCATGTGCATTATGCATCTGAAGAAGCGGGACAAAGTGTGTGTGAGCATTCAGTCTAAATAAACTCAAAATATGGTGAGTAGAAAGGTACTGCGTGCATCCACAGCTTGCTTTTGAAGGCTGCTGAGCCCTTACTCTAGTCCAGTCAGAGTGTGAGTTCATCTGGCATCAGTCCGCAACCCAAGGTTGGCTTCAACTCAGTAACTGACCTTTATCCTTGTCACAGAACTTGGCATGGACAATTTTTAAGTTACCAAGTCTATTAAGGTAATTCATCCTGAAAAAGAACACACTGCAGAAGAAACAACAGGAAGAACTTCAGTACAACATACAAGCAGGAGCCCAATGGTGCAGACATACTCTGGTTGGAGTCAGCTGAAGATCTCACTCATCACTTCTCAAATCATCATAACATTTCATTCTTGAAAAAAAATTGTGCCCATCAGATTTTTATAAAGTGTAACTTGCAATGCCTGAACACGTTAAAATAGCCTATTTAGGCAAAATTAACATTCTGCGACGGCACTGCCTTGAATTATGTTTCAAAATAACTTCAGGCATGCGATGGTTTACAGAATTATATACTCGATTATGTGCTTACTTAAATTAGAACTGGTGCAGAATGTCTCTCTAAGCTCCTTTTGCACCAGCAAAACAATGTGCTAATTTTCTAAACAGCAATGTGCCAATATTTTTTTACTGTAATTGACAATATTTTGTATTTTCATAATGCCCCAGCTTGTGCAGTCATACTAATATGGGATCAGCTCAGCCTTCACAAACCTCTCCATTGATTCAAGTTAATACCAGAGATCCAAAACTCAAAATCACACAAAGGGAACTCAACCATTATATATTTGGAGTCAATTTTGCCATTTTCTGGGTTTGACCTTGCAGGATTTGAGCACAGGGAACTGGTAGTTTCCAGAAGGTCACTATGGCTCTGATAACTGAGCTTACATTTTAGCTGGGAAGCCCTTTCCCCCAGGCATTTTCTAACGGTTGCTGTCACCAGACCTTCCCACACTGCCCAGCATGAAAAGTCAAGGGTTTTGAAACCATAGTTCAATTAACCTGCAAAGCAACCACCCTGTTAAAATGAAAAGAGCTCACTGTTTTTTTACACAAAGAAAACTCTCTGAGCACCTCATCAGTAACTGGGCTGGCCTGAGACAAAATCAGTTCTCTGCACTAAATGCAAAGTACTTCAGATCTCACTTGCTTCCTTTATGGGGAGGAAAAAATGCTCAAGTGTAAGGGAAATACGTCAACATGACCTCACGCCTGCACGGCCGTCACATAATGCTGTGCACTTAGGGTGAATATACTCTGAGGTGTAACGTTAGGGGAAATCTAAAGCTGTTAGAAACAAACTAAACTGGATCAGCAGACAACAAAATTCACTTTCCAACCCTAGAAGCACTTGGCTAAGTAAGTGAACGGACTAGTTGGCTGGCGCGGTTAAGACAAAGGAAGATTTATTACTGCCTGTGTTAAAAGGATGGCTTGATTTGGCAGACAAATGTCAGAATATAAAAATCCTGAGGCAAATAAAACCGGATATTAAACCGCAGCAAACCTGCCGTGCCCTCATGGCCACCGCATCTGGGTGCTGATGGCTCCTGGTAGGGACAGAGTTTCTCAGTCTTCTCGCTCCACGCAGGTCTTGGTTTAGAAACTAAGAAGCTGAGAGAAAATGCTTTCCCAGATGAGATCAAATGCTGTGGCAGGATAAGAGATTGCTGCTTAATGAAATACACCCAGACCTTTCTGGTGTTTTAAGATCTTTGACCAGCAAGCTGACCTGTATCGGGGAGCAGTCAGAGTTGAACCAAGCACTGTATACATCAAAATTATCTGCAAAGTCTCCTCCAGCATCATTGAATTGACTACAAGGAGAGGTTGTGGGGACTGTCTCTGGCCCCAGTGGGCGGTCAGGACCCCTCCAATCTGCTGCAGGTTAACATATGACATGTCCGGGTACCATGTAATAGTAAGGTTATTGAGAAAACATCTACAGTGTTAAATCCCCTTTGCTAGGAAAGAATGAGGTGCTGAGGTGGCAGTGTCTCCAAAAGCCAAACTAGTTTGAAACAAAATGTGACTCCTGCTTTCAGCCCTGGCTTCAGGGAAAGGGCTGCAAGGTGGGCAGAGACAATGTAGAGGAGCCTGGAGCTGCAGCTGCACCTTCTGAACCTCTGTGGCCTGCTGGCACTGCCCCACTTTTTGGCTAGATGAACTCTACCTCTTCCAGCTATCTCATGCACACAAAGCTGATACAGTTCTAGCAAAGGTGACCCCCACAATGCCTATGTGGTTTGCAAGCCCAGCTGTCCAGAGAGCAAACTTTAATAAACCTGTGCTAGGAGGGCTTATCAACACGCTTGGCATCATTTCAAACCCTGGGCTACGTACTTTGTTAATGAAATGTATACATCTGATGAGCACCAACAATTGTGCCTGCAATCAATGTAATTAATTTACCACAAGTCTGCAGATGACCCAGACAGCATTCGGAATTAAACTACATTTCTAGTGGCTAGATAGATCTCAGAGAGGCTGTGACTTATGTAGCTGTGGCTTTTAAGAGTTGTAAGTTGAAGACTCAGAGTCATGATAAATGAAAACCTCGTTTGTTGCTTTTAATAAGCTGCTTTAATGGGATGCTCTTCAGAGGCTTGTAATTAGAGACTGAAATACTTGAGGGTGCCTGGGAAGACTTTTCTAATCCTTCATACAGCCTTAAGCAATGCAATGACTGCTTCCTGCATCTCCAGGTCAGGAGGCCAGCACTACACCTAGCACCTTGTGAGTCAACATGCTTGCTTCAAACATCAGAGCAGCAACATTACACACTGTGAGCTGGCAGAAATATATTTCTACTTTGCCCAGAACTATACAAATGTTTAAGAAGTCATCTCGTTGTCCTGCTGAGCTATACCTAGTTCAAATGTTAAAGCATGTCTCTGCGCTGTTGAAGAATAATTGCCCATGCAGAAGATATCTATGCAAACACTATGGGGAAGGAAATCATTTGGAAAGACCTCTGGCATTATGCACACAAGGGGCTTTCACCAGTGCTCAGCAGGAGCCTAGAGCTGCTACCACTGGAGTCAGGCTTCATTGTCAGCTTGAAGGGCCACCCAGTTCCCTTCTTAATGTGGAAACGAGATTTGCACAATGCCATCAAATGCATCATCTGAGTGAAGGTGAGGAGCTTTCATCACTGACTGCTGCATTGCCCTGCTCAGACAAAGCTTATGCCACTTGCTCATCTGCTCATGACGATCCTGCTCCATTCCCTTGGCTGCTGCCAGAATAACTCAGAAATGATCCTTTCAAGGGCAATGCCTCATGGGCTTACAGACTTGGTCAACTCTCACCTGTCTGGGCCAAAGTCATCTGAAGGCAGATTAGCCTGGGTCCTTAAACCCTCCTTGAAACTGCAGCAGTTCAGACTGGCTTATGGAGCCTGGTGTGTTTGCATAGATGTACTGAGCCAAAAAGTATTTAGAATAAATAAGAAAAAGATGTTGGAGCAGCCAAATTTGCCAAGCCAATCTAGGCAAGATGCTAGAGATGGGAAATACAGGCAGCAGATTTCCACATCGGCCCTTGGAGGGAATCACTCTGTGCAGAAGGATGCACTGGAGCACTTTTTTTTGTTGGTGAGGGATCCTTCATATCAGTGGTGCTAACACTCATCCCTGGGAAAACATGCTGCCAAAGAGCAAAGAGGCTGCTAACGTGACAGCGGTAGTAAAACCTTGACCCAAATAGAAGCAGAAGCAGACCCTCCTGCTCTTGGTGGATGGGAATTTTGACTTGGCAGAGCAATAGCTTCTCTAATAAAATCCTCTTGTCAGGTGAATCACGGGGAATATTTGGCAGTAAGCGGCATCATAAAGTGGCTATAAATCACAGGAGACAATGTCCTGTAGGAAGAAGGAAGAGCAGGCAAGAATGTAGATAAAAATCCTTTAAAAAATCACAACTAATAAAAATTGTGACTCATGCTGGAAAAATTCTCTATGAGAAACATTATCTACAAACTGTCTCCTGTTTCCTATGGAAATATCAAAAAAGCAAACTATTTTAAGCCTTGACATATCTTGGAAAATAGGATGGGGGCAGGTTGTGGAAAAATTCATCCATTTTGACCTTCCACATCACAGAGGGTTGTAAACTCTGGCTCAGGACCTAGGATATAAGCCATAATCCTTTCATCCTCTCTACTCCCTGAAAGTCACTTTTAACAAGATGCACATATTTGTGTCCAGAAAGTAGCCCTTTGCCACTGCAGGGGCTCATATTTAAAAGTCTAAATCAGCTAAGGTCAAGGATGGATACTCCGGTGCAGAAGTCTCTAATTGCCAATACCCAGATGGCAAGATTTGTCTTTGTTTTGTCTTTTGAAGGCTGGTTTCTCGCCAGAAAGAGACCGTCTGTATATGCACGACACAGGGTGAGGGGCAGGCTTTTGTTGCTTCAAATCTGTTTTTTTCTGAAGTTCTATAAAAATCTCCCTCTAGTTCGTTGGAAGATCACTCAAGATGGAAAGGTCATCTATAATGGCTATAAATGCAGATGCACAGTACATTTAGTTATTTTGAGTAGCTTTTCCAAACATGTACAAGCATTGACCTAATAGCATCCACATTTTACTCTGTCAAAGCCCATGCCTTTGTTTAGTGGTACAAAGCTCAAATGCTTAGAGGACCACCAGTCTCTTAACACACACCCTAATACCCTGTCAGTTTTGTAAAGAGGGTTTGGTCTGAAGGACAAAGAAGGTGAACTGCTTTAGAGCAGTGGGTCTCCTTCCCACACTGACGCAAACCTGGCTTCCTACTTCAGTTTGTAGGAAGAAAGCGGCTGATGCCACAATAACAACTGTGGCACCTTACTGTTCCTTGCAAGATGGAGAGCAAATATCTATGTGACTGGCATTGTCTGATACAGACTGTAAAACAGAAGTCTGTAATGATTTTAGATTAAGATATACTTCAATCAGGAGCAATGATATCAAGCAGCATTCAATTCAAGCATTGTTAGGAAAGCAGAATGCATAGCCTTGCTCTATCTGTAAAATGCATTGCACTTTTGAGAACACATAATCCTAACAAAACAAAGATAATAACAACTTTGTGTTCTTTAATTCAATGCTTGCAGCTGGTTTAATAATAGATTTTCAATCCACTTCTCTTTTTTTGCTGAGACAACTACAGTCTGATTTAGTGAATCTTTTTGATTTGTAATCCTGATCGTTATATTATTAATATGCCCTTGATGCAAAGACCAGTGTAACTTAAAAAAGTGATCAGCTATTTTTCTTGGCATTTATGACCTTGGTCAGAGGATGCATTATTTACAGGAAGAGTTTTCTGGAACATCTGCAAGTAAATCAGCTCTGAAACGCTGCTTAATTGTTTAGGGCAAAGCACACTTAGTTTCACATTCCCAGGAACCTCCACGTACAGACACAGTGTTTTTCCACAGATGGACACTGGCATGTGGAAATGCCACTGTGACTACCGTTCAGCTGACCTTTGGTTTAGGGCCAGCTGCCAAGGGGAAATGCCAAGCTGTTATATTCATTCAAAAGAAGCAAGAAAACTGTAGATACTTGAAAACAAAAAAAGGGGAAGAGGTGTAGAAATTTCTGCCTCTGGGAACCTAGCAGAAAATAAAAACCCTGCAGAGCCCAGCAAACTCCTGAGTCCTGCAGCTGGGAAGATATTTTTTAAGATGCCGAGAACTGAAGGACATCCCCTTCTCACTGCAGGACTGGTCTCAAGCCCCTACTCACTTCAGCCTGACATTTGGGAGGATAGGTGCAAAGAGATGCCACACAGAATCCTAGGAGGAATACCCTAATTCTGAGGTGTCCAGGGCCTCCCAGGGAGCCTGAGAAGCATAGAGTCAGCAACAATGAGCCTGTTTGCAGGAGCTGGCCAGGCTATGTCCTCAGTGCTGCAGAGCAAGAGAGTTTTTCTCCTTAGCTTTGCTACTGGACTGTACTTGCTTTCCTATGTTAGCGGGAAAGACAGAGCCTGGGCTTTGCACAGCTTCCTTGGCATGGAAAGCAGTGGTGATTCTAGCTGTAGCAACTCCTGGAGTTGAAAGTGTCTGGTTTTATAAAAGCAAGTATGGGAAAGAATAGGGAAGGAAATTTAGCTCTCTGGAACCAGGCACTGGAACAACATAACCACTCCAAAGACACAGGAAAATGTCTTCCAGAAAAAGGTTAATAGTTTCAGAAAGTGATTAGCCCGTGACTTGGAATGTGTTTATCATCCCCGCAGTGTCACAGCAGGAGAATGACCATTCACTCCATGAATTGTCTCAAAACCACATCCAAGGCAAAGCGGCATGAGTGACTTGCTTCCAAACAGGAGCAATTTTTTT
Source organism: Coracopsis vasa (assembly GCA_026283785.1). Classification (NCBI taxonomy): domain Eukaryota; kingdom Metazoa; phylum Chordata; class Aves; order Psittaciformes; family Psittacidae; genus Coracopsis; species Coracopsis vasa. The sequence continues at coordinate 19,061 of JANHGB010038321.1, forward strand.
GTTTTGCTTTGTTTAATTTCAAATTGGCTGTCAGCTTTCTGGCTTCTAGGGTTTATTTTTCTGGTCTCACAAGTCACTCCACACATTAGACGAGCTTTAAAATTCATGGGAACTCAAGCCAATTCTCTAATGATGGACCAAACCTTGACACTGGAAGCTTCTACACTATCTCCAGCTGAGGGATGAGATTCTTCCCAGTTTAGGGGAAGGGCTGAAAAGATAAAAATAGATCAAGAGCTCAGCTCCCTCTGCCTGCACCTTCCCATATGTCCAGTGTGGCACCATGGAGAAGCTCCATGGGATCCATGGAGAGAGGTGTGAGTACCAAGTAGGCAGATCAAGGCAGCAGCACAGACAGTGGTAAAACTCTAGCCAGAGAAGACAAGGGCTTTTATAAGCATGTCAAGAGATAAAGAGCCAAGAGGAAGCACATCCTGGAAAGCCCATTACAGCAAAGAATAGAAAGAGATAACTAACAAGAGTTGATGACAAATGGCTCAGGGTTTGAAACTGCTTGCTCGGACCAGAGTGGGTAGCAGCAAAAAGGAGACCTGCAAGGGCATGTCTTCCTCTTTGGATCTCAAACACTTGTCAGTGACTGAGGGAAGAGCAAGAACTGCTAGTTGCCATGCAGTTCCTTATGGCCACAGAGGGATACATGTCCCCGCACCTGCGATTCACCCTCTTGGACTCCTCCTTGCAGAGGTTCCGGAGTACATCTGTAGGTTCCCTATGGCCATGCGTACATCTTCCTGTTTGCATTGATACAAGCACACATTCTGGCTGGGGAGGCCAAAGTCCACATCCCCCGGCTGTTTATGGAGGGATTTGACTCAAAACATCCAGCATTTAAGGAGAGACTTGAACTCCTGCCTACAGCGTTCAGAGCCCAGACTTTCTGGCTACAGCTTTCCTGTAGCCACTGGTATGAATGGTCTATAGTCATTCATGCCCCTCATGCCACTGCATGTTTCTTGTGCAGACAGAAGTATTTACTTTTCCATTTTTAAGCCCAACAAGTCACTCAGAGCAGACAACAAGGGCTCAAACAGCTGAGCTGGAAGAGACTGTCAGTCTCTGACCTTGAGTGGAGATGAGTCTGGCAGCACACTTACCTTTCAAGACAGGAAATAACTCTGTCCTTCCATGAATGCCTTATGCCTGGGGACACTGCTGCTCAGCCTGGCTGGATTTCACTGTGCTGCATTCACAGATTGATACCCTACTTCCTCTGGGAAATAAGACCCTCAGCCAGTATGTTCAGTATCAGTGCAGTTCCTCTGTATCTTGCAACTACTCTTAACACTTAAAACATCCTGTAATTTACAGCCACCACGCTAAAGCTGAGCTAAAGACAGATCTGTTTCATGAAAGCAGCAGTGGGCTGATGGATACCTTGGAAGCATAAATGTTTACTTTGCACTGAAAATAAGCTCCGCCTTATGAATAGATGCACTTCATATTGTTTTACCTTGCACCGGTTTACTACTGCCGTTAAAAAAGTTTACTAATACACAAGTAGTATATGAAAAAAGTGTCTTGTGTGCTGGCTGCTACACGAATTTAGTGCTACAGTGCAAACTGATCCTGATACAAGCCAGATTTTCCCCAAATACCACTACCCCTTGTTCACCAACAAGTTCATCAACTTCCATTAGAGTTGTCAAAGATGGTATAGCCCAGACTTTCATTACTTGCCTATGTTTAAGCACATGAGAAGTCAATAGGATTGCTTTATGGCTTTAAGCAGTGCCTCCCTCCATGGATGGGAGCTGTCTGTAAAATCTACCAGCATTGGGGAGCACATTAGTTTCCTACATATGAAAAATGAAATCCAGACCTGATCAAAACTTAGGGCATATGGCCATTCAGCTGGGATTCTTCTCTTTTTCTCTGAAAGTGTTTTCCTGAAGTCAAGTTTTGTCTGTGAGCTGAGTGTAAACGTATGGGCTTCAGAATATTTTACCTGTAATAGCATGTCCTGCTTGTTTTCAAAGGAATGTGAAAACACTCCAGTGAGAATCAAGTTGAATAATTAGGGCCAGTATATCGAGAGAAGAAAAATCATTGGGAAGTGAACTACATTTGTGAGCAAGCCTTTGCCATTCCTGCCTTTCCAAACAGATCAATCAGCCCACCCTCGTGCTGTGCTACAACGCTACTGCTTGACAGCTTCACGCACACGCTGCTTTCACCTAAAGTGCACTAACCAGCTGGTCAGATAAAAGTTATTACAAAAGTTGGAGAAGAATAAATACGCAGTTTCTTCTCTTACCTTCCACTGAGAAGAAAACCGATAACAACAGCCAGCAGAATGACTCCCACTGTTACAGACACAACAATTATAGGAATCTGGCTCTGGTCGCTGGATGCAGCCACTGCTGAGATGAGAAACAGAAAATGGAGTTAAGGTTAAAACGGTAGTCGGCACTCACATAAGTCTTTCTAGTGAGGCTGCCAGCAAGGTTTCAAGTCTTACCAGTTCACTACTTCATTTATGGTTTGTGTTTTCCCCCTTAACTGGCTGTGTCTAGTTTGGAAAGGAAATGGGTGGAAAGAAACCAAACCCACATGCAAAACCAAGCCAAAACCCCAACAAAATTGCATTTTGTCATTGAATTCAGAAAAAAAAGCATTGCAGAACTCATCCTTTGAGTTTGCAAACTCAAGTTTATCTTCCTAGGTTAGCTGCATGAGAAATCACAGAGATAAAGGATGAAAATCTAAGAGATTCCCTTTTGCAGAGAGAACATTTATGGAATGTTATTGTTAAGAGACATAAGCCTTACTCGCACTTCAAGAAGCTATAAACAATTACAACCTCTTTGTGGCATCTGTATCACACGGCCAGAAGGTCTATTCCGTAATACAGGAATTTGCTAAGACACATGTAGAGGTTGGTCTTTTTATCAGCTAAGGGAAGCAGAACTCCCCCACCCATGTCTCATAGAGAGCTCTCATGCCAAAAGGCAGAAGACAAGTCCTGTGATAAAGATACCAGCAGAAAGCTCAGGAAAGCTGTTTAAGACCTGGATTTTGTCACAGATTAAGTAAAAGCAGGTGAGCAAGCTCCTCCAGCCTGTAAAATGGAAGTGCTAACATCACTTGTATCTCGTTTATCTGCTTTGCACTGCAGGGCAAGGAACCCACATGCCCCGAAAGGTCCCCACGCAGAAACTGAAGTCACCTCACCCTGCTCTTTCCATTGCCGGCTTATTTAGCTGCATATATTTAACCACTCCAGGGTACAAATCTGACTTCCTCCCTGTAAAACTAGCTCTCTGGCATAGGCACTGCTGCTGTGCGGGGAAAAAACTCATTATAGCTCTACCCTTGTGCCAACCCTGGACAAAGCTTCATCCACCCCTGGGGGAGCAGCAGGAATCGATTGCACATTGAAGAAGCCTTTAACTAAATGACTGAAGTAAAAAGGGGTCCTTAGCACAGGATTAACTTTATGGAGACTATAAAATAACTGAATGTAGTGCCATATTATTTCTTAAGAGAAAGATGAAAAGGTATGGCATTAAACGCTGATCTGCACTGGGTTTCAAGCAGTTCTTCATACAGGAGCTCTTCAGCACTCAATGATGAGCAGCGTGGACCTGCTATGGCAGTGTAAATGATTTCAGAAGGATAGGCCACGATACATTAAATATTTAATGTTAACTGCTCCAAACTCATGCCATCATCCAGAGATTTTATTAGCCTCACGAATTTATTGAGGCTCCTTCAGATGATGTTTTATTGCTTTCTTGACAAAATAATTAAAAAGAAAAACATTTAAAGGAGAACATTAAGCTGTGATTGGTGATTTTTGCACAGCTCTAGGTATGGGGAAATGAGATAAATCTTGCTGTGATCTATGGCAGCTAAAAAGCCCAAATTCATAAGCTAAGCTGGGACCTCGCTGCCATTTAAGGCTGGAGAGAAACTGCATTACCGCTCCTTGACTTGATGACATGTTCCCACTCTTGCCCAGCAGACCAGCTAGATTAGTTCACAAACACAGCGAAAAATCATCTTTTGGCCAGGTTAGTTTTATCAGAGCTAGGTGAGTTTGGTGGCATTTGGAAAGGAGGACAGCAGTCAGCGGATATACCTAGCAACAGCTTCCACCCAAATAAAAAGTAAAAACTGAAGCTCGGGTTGCATTGTGGTGCTTTGCAGAATTGCATGTAATGGCAGCAGTATGTAAAAAGCCCCAGAATCTAGAAAAAGAGAAAAGTCCAAAAGAAGTTATGGCTTCCACCCGCTGCATTTGTCAGGCTGTTGTTTCATATTTCCTCTAAGTGCATTAAAAATAACTTTGCAGAAACCTTGCAAACTGGAAACAAAACCTGTTGCTTGGTCCAAATGATTTTGGAACCTGGTTTTGAGTCCCACAACAGTCACTGAAAGGTTTTCATTTGTGCTTGAATCAAAATAATTTGCTTTGGCTCTAAAAAGAGGCTCAGATCTGAACTCTGATGCAGCAGTGAGATTTCAGTCTGTGCTTGCTTTCAGATTCCTTGGGATGTGCAGGAAAGCAGTGGGAGCCTGGTCACACACTGCCGCCACTGATACTGACTTCAGATTGGGCCTTGGAAAAAAAAATAAATTAAAAAATTGCTTCTTTTAAAAGATTTTACATGTCAAATGGAGCTGCATCATGCATTATACTGAGGTTCACATTGCATTTTAATTCTACCAAGCATTTAAACATCTGAGTAAGTCCTGCTTCAGCCAGAGATCAAGTCCAACAGAGGAAGAGTTCACAGATCCTACGCAGTAGGTACTCCTTTGACTACACTGGCAGCTCCTTAGTATTAGAGAATTACCTACTCCTCTGTCTTTAAAATGCTAAAAAGATTGGGGTGCAGGTGTGACTAAATGAGTAAGGGGGGGTTTGGGTGTTTAAAGATATTAACATGTGATGTCCTCAAAACATCCTCATTAACACAGATACTTACACAATGGGCTTTATTAAAGTGCCATTATTTTTCGACCAGGATTGTAAGTACTGACAGCACTGGATGAAATGTGCATATATTTAATATATTATACTATTAATAGTCTGGAACACTATACTCAAATGGCTCTATACTAGAAACTTTCCAACTGCTAGCAAAATTCTCCTTGGTATAGTATAGAATAATTTTTGGCATAACATGATTTTATTGCTATTTATAATGCACAATTAATGGTTAATAAAATAAGAAATACATTAAATGGACCATTCTTACTACATTAATGCTTTCATCGTGATGCAATTTGCACTGTATTAGTTCAATCACTGGCTCCACAGCTATACCTGCACATGTATAATGACTCCTTTAAAATCTATTACAGCTTCAAAGGTAACATGCATTGAAAAAAGAACTTGGCATCCTCTTCTCAAAGATGATGAATTTTAAATTGAGTGGAATGACAGTAATCAAGGTGTTGACAAATTTAAATTTCCAAGGAAAACATACAGAAAATAGGCTTTTTCCCACAGGAATGAACCCCGTATTCCCACCACAAAATTTCCCTTCCTCACAAACAGTATAAAAAAATAATAAATGGCAGTTGTACAAACTGAAACAGATAGGAACTCTTTTCTGAGGGAGAGAGTTATTTTGACACCTCTGCAAAAATTTGGTAATTGGGACAAAAAGAATTTCCCCACAGCTGTGCCTGAACACAGGCAAAAGAGCAGCTGAGCCTCTGTGTGCCTCAGAATGTGCTCCAGAACCCAGACTTGGATGATCACATTCATTTAAATACAAGAATTTTCAGTTAAAAAAAAAGATAAAAATCAAACCCTACAGATTTCTAACAGGCCAATCCAAAGTCCTGTGCCCTCAGTGTGTGTTTTTCCTGTTTCTGACCACAAGTCAAATGCCTCGAGACTGAGGCATTGGCAACAAACAGAAACCATCTTTCAACTTGACAGAAACTTACACCAAAGGACACTAAGGTTGGTTCAGTTCTTCCCCTTGCAGAAAGACACCATTTCAGGGCTTTTTCTCCAGATGCAGATATTTAAGAGATCTCAGCACACTCCACAGATCTCCATTAAGAGGTGTGGAGGAGCAGGTCTCATCCCCTCTGTCCCTCGTGAGAGGAGGAACTTTGTTTGTCCTCTTGTATTAGCTCTCATAAATGCAGTTTTTCTAAGCAGAGTGTGCTATGGATTTCTGGAACCTGAACACCTCCTAACCTCACTCCCTACCTCACTACGCAAGTTGAGGAGGCAAGGACAGATATGCCTGTCTAGTGCACGGTCATAACGTGCCTGATGTTTCTAAAGTCAAGGGATGAGGCCAGGAAAAGAAACAGCTCTCTGCAAAGGTATTGATCCCCTGACTCATTTCTGGTAACTGTTCCAGAGACACGGGTTGACAGTAATTAAAAAGACTTACACACTGGGCTGGTTTCAAACTCAAATCTTCGGCTGAAGCCACCATAGCCAGCAGCTGTCCGGGCTCGGATCTGGAAGATGTACACTGACCCTGGTTTCAAGCCATCTGCTGTAATCGTTGTCAATTTCGATTTGATGATGGTGTAACTTGTCTCTTCGTCCTTTTCCCAACCCCACACAAAAAAACATAAAGTTCAAACACACAAATAGTATCTCTCAGGGAAAATAGACTCTTAACAACGCCCAAAGCAACGTTACAGAGTATGACTAAAATATGCATTTTTGAGAGGATATCTCTTCCTCCCCCCCAAAGGCCCTTTCTGCAGTACAAAATGTGAGATATGACTTTCTCTTTTTTAATCAATGGCTCTAGAAGGAAACAAAGCAGAAGGACTTTCAACCCACAAATAAGAATACGGGGACCAAACCAGCATCTGCAGTAGGAGCAGATTTCTATTTCTTGAGATGAACATGGCCCAGGGCAATGGAAAAGTTCATCCTACAAAATCAATCTCAAGGCATGGGGAAGAGGAAAAAAGTCCCATTGCCTGAGAGAGAGATTTTAATTTGTAGCAAAATGACTTCCCAGTAATGTAATTAGACCTAAAAAGAGAACAATATATTATACATTTTACAAGTTTATGCCGGCATTTCTAGAACCATGAATTAGACCTTGGGAAGGGAATAATAAACCAAAACTCCAGGAAAATATCTAATTTTGCATTGTTCTTCTGAAGTAACAAACTTGAAGAAAAATTGCTGAAATAAATCTTCATTTACATCAGTTCCTAATGCGAAAGTGTTTCAGTTCTCTGATTAAAATTTCACTCAAATGCTTGGTAATTACTCTTAGAGTTATTTACTGTAACACATGATCTAGACAAGAGCTCATAAATTCACATCTACAAACTTGGAAACTGCTTTTTATTCACCATATCCTCTCAGATCCAAATTACTCTGAGGTAAACAGGAGGTCTTAGTAATTCCCTACAAAGATTTCCGCATAGCTCTGAACTGATTTTATTTTTTCCTTTTGAATTTAATGGACAACTTTCCATAGACAATAACATGCCTGGCTAAGGCCCTGGGAATTTCCAAATGTAGGATTATAGATTGTTTCATTGAAGCCTGTAGCTACACAAGAGTGATTTGTAGAAATGTGTATATGTATGTGTGTCTGTGTGTATATATATATATATGTCCTTTTTTTCTTACGGAGTGAGTTCTCTTAAAGGAATGTGATCTGACAAAACTTAATTTTCCTAAACACTTAATATAGATCATTCTAATCCCTTGGAAATTAATGTTGCAAATTTACCCTTATAAGGGCTGAAAACCAAGAGGATATAAAAGACAGTAGCAACAGAAAAAGAGGAATTAAGGATGACATCCCAAAACTAACTCAATGACTGGTTAAAAAGCAATAAGTGAATATTAGGTCACATCTTTGCTTGTATGTCAGCCCAATTAGGTTTTCAATACACTGTTGGCTTCTACAAACACTTAAACACTTGAGCATTCCTACAGAAAACATTAAGCTTTGCTATCAGTCTGAGAGAAATAAATCAAGACAGCATAAACTCGGACTGGCTGTAGCTACTTCCCCATAAAAGACTTGCACTTGAAGAACTATTTACTGAAGATATTTCAGACTAGTTCTGAACCACAAATACATTTTAAGCCACTCTTCCTCCAATTTGTTTGAGAACAAAGTCAAATGACCAAATATATGGATTATTTTTTTTTTTTTTGCTTTAATTATTTGGTCATTATCAAGGTTTCCAGAGGCTAATCTTCCCAGGCCACTCCACGGGAAGCATTCAATATGCCACAATGGTTGTTCATACAAGTTATTAAAAGAATCAGTAATGGATTATTTCCAGCAATAGCATATCCTGATTCTTGCTTTGTGCTTCAATCTTTTTGAAAACCTTGTGCACTTGCCCAAGATCTCTCAGCTGCAAAAATAATACTGGTTTTATCCTGATGCAGAAGACTTCTGAAATTCTTTCCCTGCTTGAGCAGGTCCCTCCTATGATCACAGCAAGGACAGAGGAGTAAGGACCCAGTCCTCGTCCATGTTAAGCGGTTTCACCTGAATTACAGACAGAACTAAGGGAAGATCTTTCTTAAAATAGAACTTCAACCACTCCCCTCCGTCCCCAAGTGAATTGTGACTCAATTTAATTATTTTCCTCTTGTTTTCAAGTAGAAGGTCTGGCTGTTCCAAAATTAAAAAGAAGACCTTACAATCCCAGCTAAGGCAAGATACTACTATTCAGTCAACTCTTGCAAACCTGATTTTCGGAAAGCGAACATTTCAAAGATGTAATGCTCCATCACTCAAAAGATGCTACTTAGAAAAAGTGCATTTGTTACTGTTTGCATTTAAACTGCATTAATTTTGCAGGAAGGGAATAAGTCACCATTTAAACTGAAGACTAGGAGAGGCACATTTTGTAGGAAGAGAGAGTATTTCTCATTAGACCAAGAACAAGATCTGGAAAGCCAGGGCAAGCTTTTAAGCCAGGATACCCTTCTTCTCATCAAAGCAGACACAATCTCTCCACAAAAGCTCTTTCCTCTTCTTACACTGTGGGTGTAAAATGAGGTGAGAAATTGAAATAGTAAAGGCAAGGACAGCCTGATGATTCTGGGAGGAGACAGACACTCAATTCCCAACCTCTCCTATTTTTAACAAATGACGAGACTCTATCTTAATGTGATAAGGCTGGTGAGGAATCTGACATGCAGATTTAATGCATTTGATCAACAGAAGTGACACACTAATGGAAAACAACACACTCATTTCAAGTCTTCCTAATCATTTACTGCAAAATCAATCTAACATTGATTTATGCATAAAATTGCTCCATTCCCTTCCATGACTCAAATAATTATCATTAAAATAAGAGGACAGTAAAGAGAAGGTACTTGGGATGCTCAGCAATCAGTCCGTCACACCTTTTCAAAATATTTGATTTCGTATTCCAGGATGATGCCGTTGGGTCGATCTGGCTCCTGCCAGGAAAGGGAGATGCTATTTTTAGTTATCTTCCCTTTTTTCACACTACTGACTGGAGAAGGTGCTGCAAGACATTAGAAAAACAGAACAGACAACATACATGGTTAGTAAGATGGTCCGCCCCTGCTGAAGTCAAACTCATCAGTGCATCCTCAAATGCAAGGCGATCCTCAGCTACTGCAGATCAGCAGGGTTTGTTTTCACTTTGGTGGTATTTACCAATTTTTAACAACAGGACTTGCACAAATTTTCAGCAGCTGAGGATCTGATCAGCACCACCCACCCAACAAAAGTAATATGAACTACCATCAGCAGCTTACATATCAACATTGTCTTTTCAAGCATTTTCAAACACATCAACCCCACACCTTGCCTTTTCAAATGTGGCAGGGGGCTACATTATCAGAATTATGTTGATTATACATTGCTTTCTTCCACCTGCTTTGAAGGTATGTATTTTTCAGAAGACCTTAGATTAAATGGGCTCTTAACTATTCCATTTTTTGGCTTGTACAGTAGTAGAAGCCTAGGCATCTTTCAGACCCCTCCTTCCAGATGGAAGGAACAGGGTAGAAAAGCCATTACAACTTTTAAAATTCAATTGCTCTCAATAAATATCGCTGGGGTATTATAGCTCACATAGTGATGCTAATTCCTTGCAAATGCCAACTGTAAAGATTTTAATGGCAATCATGGTCTGGAATTTCACAGCATGCTTGGGGAAGCAGCAGCATGAAAGCAGATATAGCAGCTCTGCTTATTATTTTAAGACACAGCCCTGAAAGGTTATCTGCCCTTTGCAGCACACATGTGCATCAGACACAGGCTTGATCCTTTGTTTTCAGTCCGCTATCTGCAGGGACTTTTCAAGTTGTGGTCATTGTCACCCCTGCCAGCTCCCTAGAAAAAGCTGCTATGGGCAATGCAACCCTAAAGCCCCAGGTATTTCGTGCCAGAGATTAGGAAACAACATGGAGTGAAAATGAGATTGAAGGATTTCATAGTCTGTAATTCACAGGGCCAAGACCAGCTTCTCTAGATTTAAAAACAGCCCATGCCTAGCTGAGGGCCTTTGACTCACCCTCCTGACAGGTCAGCTCTTTCCAAGGATACTGAATGCAAAGAGCAGTAGCAAATGATCACATTTTATCTTCTAAAATATATTTGAAACTTAAATAAAAAAAAATTTAAAAAAGGACTTTTTCTATATGCAGGACTAACTAATTATCATTATACTAAAAAAAAAAAAAAAAAAAAAGAAAAGAAATTCATTATGTAAAATAAAGCCAACAAATTAATTTTGCTAGGTCTGATCTTCAGCCAAAAAGAGTAAGCGAAGAGCTCCAATCAACTATTCCTGGACCAAAGGCTAGCAGCATGTCTTCTCTTATAGCAAGCTCCTGCATCTCAGTCTGTTTTCAGCCTCAGGTTTTCTCCCTCCTGTTTACTAATCTCTCCCCTACTTGGCTTTTGGGAGGATCCTGAAAGGTACTGGCTGTTTCCATACTGTTTTCTGCTGGAGAGCTGGCATCAAGCTGCACAAACAATGCTCACTTTTTAGCTTTTTAGTCCTCCACAAATTCTGGGGCTATGTGAGAGCAAATAACTATCTAGACTTAAACTGCTAATCTGGTATAGGACTTCCATTAAGTCATCCAGGTGCCTAAATATGTTATGAATGCATGTGTATAGCAAGCTGAGTTGTGTATGTGAGGTATATGGTCCATGCACGTGCATTTAGTCAGATGTGTTAGCCCAGAAGACATAGCAAGCAGCGAACTCTGTTAAAATAGCACGAACTTCCCTTCTAATGCAAAGGGAGCTAACACGGTTTTCAGAGGCATCAGAAAACAAGTCTCACCACAAGGGGTTGTGATGCCAAATAACAGGCAATTCTAAAACCCTAGTTAAGTAGACCATATTGATCACTTCTTATCATGAGCAACTTGAGTGATGTATATAGGGGATGGAGACACCCAAGTACTGAGAAGAAGGGACCCATGACCCTCTGGAACCGCCCCCTGCAATGCCTATTCCTTACTTGCAGAGCTGGCAGCAGAGGTCTGGAAGGATGGAGAAACTCAGAGCTGAGCACTGAACCTTTTTAAACTCCTAATAGCAAAAGCAAAATTGATGAGTGCAGCAAGGGAAGACCTCAGCCCTCCTGGTATTGAACACCTCTCAGGAAGGTGAAAACCATGCAATTCTCAGTCTCAAGGTTGCCTGACCAAACAATGGACTTTTCATCCACATTATTGAGGTTTCCTGAACTGCTTATAGGACTGAGGTTCACAGGTCCTTTAAAAACAAGAGAATGATGCAAGTGCTCTTGAACTCTGCTGCAAAATCTTTCCCTGGGACGTTCAGAGGCATTAGTTCTCCTTCACGTGCATCAGCATGGTGCAGCACAAGATGCACCACCAGCCATCCAAAAGCACCCATCAAACGCCCTACTCCCATAAACCATGGCATCCTCTTTAAAAAGCAGTGTGTGAAAAGCTTGGCTAGTTAACAGCTTCATGGACTTAAATCTCCTGCTGTGCAAGCCTCTAGCACATTCAATCATGGCTTTGCAGAACGCTCTGCACTACCAGGAAAAGGAGGGAAGATAAGAAAACGAGTAACCCAACCCTCAAAGTAAATTAGAAAAGGAGTAACTGTATCCTTTTTGAATCTCCTTCAAAAGAAGCATTGAAATGTAACTGTGAGATAAAGGCCAATTAAGTAAATTCAATAAATCCCAGCGGTGCCGGGATGATACAGCAACTACTCTGCATCCTCCACGCACGGAGACTACGATACTCTGAACTGACGGAAGGAAGGTATAAGTATTTTAGAATTTTCTTTGTCAAACAAAATGTAATCCAACCCAGGCAAGCGGACAAAGCCTGCAATCATTCCATCTTAAAAGCCTGCAACTGGATACTGTGCTATATGATCTCAGAAAAATAAAAGGATTACTTGAGACTTGCTTTTCAAAGGTCACTGCTTCTGCAAGGGCAGCATCCTCTTAACAGAAAGTAGCCAAGCCATGGAGCATTTCCATTTGGAGTACAACATGTGAAAAATAAATTCACCTAAGAGTCATGATACATAAATCTCTCACGTTTCTTATGTAAGCAGGCAGAACTCTTGTTCAAATCCCTGCCTTGACACTACAAAGGGTGGATGTACATTTTGAATTGTTCAGTTGCTGCTGTAACAAGTAATTTGCACGTATGTATTAATTTCTTAGCAAGACACTCAAAATCAGGGGTATATTACATCATTTATGCTTATGTTTGCCATTCATGAAAACAGCCATGCGTGTGATGAAAGCAAACAGAAGATGTAACAAGGTGTGAAATTTCTAATGTAAATTTTTGCTTTCCTGAGAACAAAATTAATTGGGACACAAATAAAAGCATAGAAAACTGATTCCACTTTTTTTTTTTTTCTTTTTTTTTCCTAATATTTCTTAAGAAGAATAAGAGGACATACCAAATAAATAAAGTTTTTGCAGAAGATGTATCATTAGTCACATCTGAATAACTATAGCAGATGATTTTATGAAGAATAGACCTTTAAGGACATTCTTCCTCTGCAACCTTTGATAACGACATTAGCACTGAATTAGCCACCTAGGCAGCAAATCCAGTATTTACAACACACTGTGCTGTGTCCCACTAACATCTAATGTACAATGATGCTTACTGGAATAAAATGTTAATTGTATTTTAAGAGAAACTAATGTTATCAGGTGAATGACCACTGCACCTAGATAAAAGAAATAATTCAGTTTCTGCATTTCATGGCCTATCTAATGCTCTCTCCAGCCCCATTACTTTGGTATTTTTCACTCTGGCAGAAACAACAGCTAATGGCTCACCATCCCACCCTTAATCCCACAGCCAGTAAAGTTTTCCAGTTCTAATCAAAAAATCCAAACCAAACCAAAAACTAGTGTCCTTTGCCCTTTGAGCAAAACTCAAGCCAATAGCCCAGGACCTTCAATCCAGCTTTAACTCCTGCCAGGACAGGTCCTCAGTTGGAGCAACCCAGAGTAGCACATGAAGAGATGCTGGTTTGCATGGGCAAAGGGGCTAGCATCTCTTCATCTCTTGCATCTCTAAATATCTGGGTTTCAGGTCCCTTTCCAAAGATAGCTAAGGCATCAAAGAGAAAGATCCTGCTACAACCTCTGTCTTGGCTGCTGTTATAGACATTTATATTACAAATGTCTATAGATACAGACATCACCTTTACAGACATCTATGCTGTGGATTTTAATGTTTTCATGCATTTGCAATTTCTCTTACTGTGATTACATTCCTGTATGTGAAAATGTTTGGGATCCAACACTTCAGACTTCTCAATACACCTTGGGGTTCCTTTCTCCATGTGATGGCACATTTCTTTTGCAGTCTGAATTTATGCCAGAAGATTTAAAAATCAAATTCATGCTTGTGATTAAATCAATATCTTCACCTGTTACCATATAACCAAACAGTTATATTATCATTAATGCACCTATAAAGCCAGGTTTAATTGAAGAAAATGAAACCCGTGTCAGAAGAGTAACCACAAGACAAGTAATTCTGGTTCCACTTCAAAAGCCTGGTATACTGCAATTTTTCACTCAGTTTCTAATTAATGACATTATTGAATTTTTTTATCTCAGGCCTTTGGTGACTTCAGAGTTTGGAGCAAGACCTGCATTATTCACCGAGTCACACTAAAGTCATGTGAAGCTGCAGATAGCTTCAAGCAGTAGATTCATTTTAAACAAGATACATACATTAGTTAAAACAGAAACACTGGAGAATCAAAAAAAAAAAAAAAAAAGGCTTCACTATATTATCTCTTTGCATTTTTGTACAGAAATTATATACTTTTAGAAAAGCTCAATACCCAATGGCTCCCCTAAAGGTACATTTACTGTGGATATTATACACTGGTCAAAACTTAGCATTTAAGTCATAACTTGACTTTTAACTAAGCATAACTTGACTTTTGGGCTTCAGTTTTTAATATCCCAAAGTGTACCCCAGTTTGCCTGATAATGGGTTTCAAAACTCTTTGTCCCTTGAGGACAAGTAGTTGCAATCCATGCCTGGCTAGTTAGGCAAGCAGATCGGGCCTCAATTTGCAGGTGCTTCTAAGTGCTTCTGAAAACTGAGCCCAGGGAATGACAGGTCCTTGAACTACATAGCATTAAATGCCATTTTAATTCAGATATCTTACATGGTATTTTAATAGTGCAAGGCGTTAATTTTAGCCCCAGGATTAAATCCAAACACCCTGCCAAAACCAAGCCAAATTCTAAAACACAGGTTCATATATGGAGATCATCTTCTCTTGAATGAGTTTTCAAGATATCTCTTCAGTATATGGGGACTTCAAGCTGGTCCTTTTTACACATCAAATACCAAAAGAAGAACACAGTCTTAAAATTTACTTGGCAATGGACATACAGTGTTTCTTCACATCTTCCACCTCCCTAGATGAACACCTGAGATAAATGCCAGGTCTTAGGCCAATTTACAGTCTCTGTTACCTACCTTCATTTTGAATGCCTCCAAAACCTGAGACACCTTGATGTATACCTTGAAATGAAAGAGGTCACACAAAAGAGAGCAACTCAGTTCAAGCACTCATTGCCCACAACAGAAGGCAGGGCCCCATTTTTGTAACATGAGTCCCTGGCTAACCCAAGCAACCAGATTTATCTCATACGAAAAGTGGTGATCTTTCAGATGGTTCCTACCCTAGTCCCTAAAAGATTAAACACATCTCCTTGAGCTTGACAGCAGGACATGACTTGAAGCCCAACGTGGTCACAGAACTATGCTGCTTCCAGACCTTGCTGCCTCCTAGCTGGACACAGGGTTGAGGTGGTGCAAGGTGAAATCCAAATCACTGCCTAATTCTCTTGGATAGCCTGTTCTTTCTTTGGCAAAGCTTTTCTCAGACAATGACTCTAATCCTTGGACCTAAGATACTAGAAAAGTACCCTTGCTAAAGGCAAAGAGAGCTGGATGGATGCTGTGGTTTTGTGGACACTACTAACCTGATGCTTTTAAATACCAGCATCCCCACTATAGAGAAATGTTCGTAGTTGGAAGAATACAAAACAGGAAAAAAACTCCAATTCATACTCAGAGAGATAACAGAAGTAATCTGCATGCAATTTGTAGTAGCACAGGGATAACGGTTAATCTCTCACTTCTGATCTATGTAATAGCTCAGGAGATATGCTTGGTTGAGACTGGGACTGCAATGCACCAGTGTGGTCTAAGGCTTTAAATTTTACTGTGCTCCAATACCCTGCTCTTGCTGTAATTACACATTGCTAGCACAATGTGGGAGAAGGAAGGGTGTATGCACACTAAATTCATCTAATTCAAGACCACCTTTCCTCTGAGGATCTCCTGAAGGAAGTTGCAAGGAGAGAAACTGCAAAGAGAAAAATCAGGGGAAACTAAGCCTCTTCAGTTCCACAGCAACTAGCTAACATCAACTGATCCAACCATAAGGATCGATTGCTTCTTGCCACAAATCTTTTGATGAACACTCCATATTTAGCTACACCTATAAAATGGTTATTATAAGAACAAATAGCAAGAGAGCAGTACTACAGCATGTAAAAATCACTACTGAAATCCTTGTTATATTAACTTGTGTTATAAAAATGTATCTATAAATATACTTTGTTATTAAGACTGATTACTGATTTTTGATGCATAAGGTATGAAAAAATAAGCATAGCTTTAAAGCATTTGTATGCAGTCTTTTCCTCTTAATCAAAATATGGTGTTAATTGAAAGCAGGACTTAACACATATTCCTCAAAGGACAGGGGATGCAGCAAATACAAGCTTTGCCATTCACAAAACATTTTGCCATGGCGAAATAATGCTAAGACTCACTGAAGTGCCTACCTTTGTGGAGGCAAGTCAGGCAGGGGTAGCAACATTGCACCTCCAGCACTCCTTTCTGTATGCCCTATTGCTGATTGCAGAAATGTTTCCAAAAAGTTACTGCTTTCATCACACACACACACAAAAAAAAAGCAAATAACTTCTAAAGAAAAGTTTAGCATAACAAAGCTATGCCATGACACATATCATATGTTGCAATTGCTACCGGGTTACCAGCAGAGCCTAAAGACATCACAGAATCTGGGCACCAAGCTACAGAGCCTTTGGGGCAAGACTACTTTTGCATTCCTCATGTGCACACCACCCCATGTACAACAGACTTAGAATATTTAATGGAATCTGTCATATATCACTGCCATCTCCAAGCACTGCATAATCTTGGGCAAGACTCTTAAATGCACATAATTTCAATAAATAAATTGGATTCTTGCCATTTGCCTTCTGTTCACGGAGGTGTACAGACATACTTGCGGCTCCTAGTAATCTTGGATGTGAGACATGAACTCTTAAGAAGTGGAAGCTGCCTGCCAATTCACAACTTGCAGGCATAGGGCTTTAGGTAAATGACCCGATATCGCAAGAGAAAACTGCTGGTAATAGAACTCTGTCCTCCCTCAGGCAATCTTAAAAGCTATACATGAGAATAATGGCATTAGTTTATCTCCAGATAATGCGAGCTAACTAGCGTGTAGCATGGTCACTATTGGAAATGCCAGCTGTTCCACTGTTGGGATGTAGAGAATTGAGAAATGTCCTCACACTTGAGTTGTTGAGCAATCCTTCGTACTCTATTATTTTCATTTCTTTTGTGATTTCCAAGAAGACTTATCCTAGACAACTGTAGAATATGGAGCACACTCATCTTGATGGGAGGGGAAGTATTACCTCCAACTTGTTCACTCAACAAACACATTCAATGCCTTATCAGTAACACTAGTGTATAAGAATTTTAAGGACTGTCCATATAACAAAGGCTAGAAGGGCACCGAGCTCTGTAACATTACTAGGAGTAATTTTTTGCCCTTGAAACCTGAACACTTGCAAACACTCACCTGTATTTTGCAGGAACTCCAAAGCCAGACTCACACAAATCATGCTGCAAAATCCCCTTAAAACAGCTACAAACTGTTTAAAAAAACTATTAAAAATTGGCCTGGCAAGACTGCCCATGGCCATAATTCACTGTTTGGGAAACTTCTTTCCAATTGCCAGGCCTAGCATACATTCATTTGTACTTACAGCAGCATCAGCCCCAAGGTCTGCACAGACAGTTTCTGTTCAGCTGTAACTTACCCTGATCCCAGAAAGGGAGAGGTAAACACTAGGGCATCACAGTTTGCCCGGGCTCAGAGAAATGGGCTCTTTGCCATCCCTAGCAGGTGCCTGCACTCAAGGCTTGGGTGCACTCAAAATGAAGGGTTGCCAGAGCAGGGTAAGGGGGCATGGAGTATTTTGCTATAGGGTGCAGATCCACAAGGAATTGCAATACCTGGTTTTGTTTTTCTAGGGACTTTGGAAATCTAGATATTAAGTTTTTCTCAAAGCTGGGGAACAATCTGTGGTTAAGACCAGAGCCAGATTCCTTCATGCCACAGCAGAGCTGTAATTTCCTTATATTCCATTAGTGGTTTAGTTGTGAAGCCTGTGAAACTTAAGAATAAATACTATTGACTCACAAGACTCTTACTATAAATTCACTCCTAGCAGGGTGATAAGGACTCCGACTCTGATCCATCAAAGTGCTTTGGGAAAATGCTTAACTTTAAGCACATGAGTACTACTACTGCTGTCAGCACTTTGCTGGATCATAGCCACAGGGCTCAGCATTTTGCAATAGAATCCTCATTATTGAGTGAATTTATCAGGTTAGCTTCCAGAACATTTACCAGCGCCTCTCCTATCATTAGTAACCTAGTATCTTATTTGCATGCAAGCAAAAGCTTCCTTTTAAAAACCACATGCCATTAAAAAAAAAAACCTAAAACCATAGCTACTGAATAAAATGCATAAAACATGCATGTTCCTGCTCCCTCCCATAACTTACCTTCTTAATTTCTATATTGGCTTCTTTTTTTCATACAAGACTCGCTGCATCCTTCTTCCAGCTGCTATCAAACTCTAAATTCGGTAAATTTGCTGACCATTTTTAAACTGTGTGGGAAATTTCTTTCTCTGCCAAGCCTGCCACTCTGTATAATACACCAATCAGTCTTGCTGATGAATTCTAATATTAAAGCCAAATTACTAAACACTCCAGTGAAATCAGAGGCAGCCAAATAAATTCCTTATGTTTCCACTTGAAGAACAGCTACTGAAGAGGTGCAGCAGGTCAGAGGGAAGAATGTGTAAAGTCCTTAACTCCCATAATACCTAGTTTTGGATTTCCTATGGTACCTCATCCTTAACTCATGTAGTATCTAGTTTTGGATTTCCTATGGCACTTTGTCTCTCCTACCACCAGTCCTCTTCTCTCACATCTTACTCATAAATGGGAGAAAAGCACAAGCCCACTACCTTTGACAGGAACCTGAGCTGGCCATAGCTTTGCAGAACCATGGTCCAGACCTCTTCCATAAGCAAGTTCCCTCCCAACAATGAAGACCAGAAAGCTTGAAATAAAATTCTTAAAGATTAAGGAATTAAGAATAGCAAAACATCAGTGACTAGAGCTGAAATGGAAAGGTTTATATGCCTGTGATCCATAAACCTACTCCCAACCTATCTTTGGTTTCAAAGTAACAGTGGCTTGTCTGGAAATGGGCAAATGCTGCCCAGGCTATTATTGTTTTTAAGGGAAATGGCAAACAAATAAAGATAAAATCTAACAGATCTCATCCTTGCTGCCAACCCACACATATTGCCCAGTCCCTTGGTACTTGAAGTGTGACCACAGGTACTGCTTGCCCTAAAATCTCAGGTTCCAAGCTTTGAAATGAAGCTAACTAGCAAATGCAGCACAGATCAAAGTGCACTATGGGTGCCTGGAAAAACGTTTCTTGATATTACCAAAAGAAAGTTGGGTACATTCAGCTTCCTAAGAAGTAACCTTTGGAGTGTGAAACATGGAGTGTGCAATGCCCCTGGATCAGGGGGCACAGAAGAAGAGCTGCAGCTTCAACCTGGGGCTTCCAAGGAGGCAGAGAAGTGATTTATCAGGGCCTTGGGGAGAAGGTGAAAGCACTCGAAGCAGTTGGCATCTCCATACTGTGCCCCATTTTCAATGTCAGAAGAAACACAGTGCATTTTGAGGGAATCAAAGAGGGAACTGGAGAACAAGCACAAGTTGAGAAAGCTATGAACAAGTTGAGAAAGCTCAAAGAAGCAGAGCTGTTCAGTCCTGGGAAAAAAGAAATTGAAAGAGGATATGAGCCTCCAGACAAATAAACCACTGCTGTCTCTGGAGCAAGACAAGGACAGAATTAAATTTAGGAATGGTTTTCTAAGGACAAAAATAATGAAGCACCAGGAAAAATCACCCAGTGAACCTGTGGCATCTGTGTCTTTGGAGGTTTTAAAGCAGGTTAGATGAGCACATCCTTAGACCCTTCCAGACACACAGCCCTACAAAGGCAGCTGGGCATCATAAGGTGAGTGATACAAAGAGAAGGGATCTTGAAAGGCAGAGTTCAGGAAGACATAGATTTTGTACCATTTACCAGCCTGCACGTTTGTGCCAGGAGATATTTAAGGAAGAACCTAAATTGTTGAAAGCAGCTAGCTGCACAAAAGGATGGCACTGAGATAAAAGCATCAGAGCAGAGGAAATAATACTTTGCTTCCTGGCTCTGCCAGAGACTTGTGGCATGACCATGAGCAAGTCACTTCATCTTTCCCTGCTGTTATCTGTGCAGTGAAGATAATGGTAATGCCTTTATCTATTTTGACTTGAGGGGCAGGAACTAACTATTCAGATGCTGCCAGCACAATTTTGCTATGGCCTGCAGGCACTGCTGTAAGGCAAATAAAGAAAAGAAGGAATACCTGCAAGCTTTACTCCTGGCAGACGGCTTCTTCTATTTAAATCACAAGCAACTTGGCGACACCATGCTGAGCTCAAACATGGAACAAAAACCCTACATGAGTGACAAAAAGGAAAATTACAGGGAAATATGTGGAAAATGCTTATTTTCATAATTTAATAACTCTCTCCAACTTCTGTTTCCAAGCAGAGGCACTAATTGTGTGCTTAAAGATGAGCACTGTGTAAAACTGCTTTGCTGAGGTGAAACTGCAGCGATCACAACCAAGCAACACAAAGCCTGGGATGAGCAGTGTTTTGAATGGGATAAATGCAGCTGCATGTGAAAGCATAGTTCTTGAATCTCCTGCCCTGCAGAGGCATTACTTTCCTGCAGGAAGCAAACAAAGACCCTCCTCTGACAAAACAGGGCAGGCTTTTCCAGTCCAGTTGGTTTCTGAAAGGGTTGAAAAGGATTTAGAGACAAACTCAAGAATACTCCAGAACAATTCTGACATGAAAATGCAATTTACAGCCTTTACAGGGACTCTCTAGTCCCCTTTACTGCTGACAGGGTATGTCCTAAGCACTTGCCCGCTTAACTGGGTCACCACAAATTCTGGAGGTCAGGACAATGCTACAGGAACAGGAAAACAGACCAAGCATCTGAGGCTAAAAACTAAATGGTCTTAACATAGATTTCAGATGTTTTAAACTGCAGTTGCACATATAATGCATAAATCAACACATCTTTAGCTTCTCCTCAGCATCAGAATTCTTGATCAAAAAGGTTTCTGTTTGCAACATGTTGCTTAGTGCAATCTGCACTGGTTGGTGGCTGGTCCTCCCATTACACTATTTTTCACCACTTTGTAGATATGACTGGTCAAACATCAGGCGATTATATATGCATACAGGATAGCAGAGTGGGAATTTTCTGCCTTTTTGGCTTGCATTTCCAATAGTGCCACTCTCTGAAGCCTCAGAGGAAAAAAATGAACCACAAATCCGCATTTAGAACCATCCACCTCCTGGCTACAAAACAAAGCCAGTAGCTTCACTATTTCTAGATATGGCCTGGAAGAGGCTTATAGGAATCAAGGAATGTACTGCTTCAGAAGCATTTGTGAAGTTGCACTCTCAAACACATCTTGAGGCCTTGGTGACATCATCTCATTCAGCATTCCCAAGCCCTCATTATGGAAGGATGGAGGCGAGACAAGTCTTCTACAATAGGGCTACAGATCTGGTTTTGGCAAGTTCTCATTATGCTGATTACTTACCTCCTCTCAGCTTTGCAACTGCTAGAAGAGAAAACTGGTATTCAACATGATCAGTCACTGGGGGTTCGTCCTTCAGAGGAGTTTCTTGGCTCTCTTCTCAAATTTGGACCAGGGATCCAAGACCTTGCTTAGGTTTTAGACCTAAGCAAGTGCCCT
>JANHGB010038323.1:1899-14539 GCA_026283785.1 Coracopsis vasa
CTTCTTCAGTGTTTTTGTCAACAATTTTTAAAGCATTGCACATTCACTTAATTGTTTTATTACAAGATTTTCATCAGGCTGAGATTCATGCCACATGACTTATAATGTTTATACTTTATATATCTACCTTACAGAGTGCTTGAGAGGGTATAGGATACACCAGGATTTCCCTACAGGCATGGCAGATTTAAGAAAGACATCAGGCAGAATAGCCTAAGTTTTGGAGAAGCACCTGGAAGTCAGGTAAAGCATTCCTTTTTGCTTGTACATGCCATGAGATGCTACTTCTGCATGTCTGAATCCTAATTCAAGCCTATGCAATCAATAGAGACTTGAGGGAGGTTCATCTGCTGGTGCGTAGGATTCTGCCTTGTGATGAGACCAACCAACCACACAGCTCCATGAGCTTCAGATTAAAATTTCATTGTCTGTAACCAAAGTTTATAAACTGATCTTACAGGTGAATACACACATGCATCTAAATTTTGGTGCCTGAATCTGCAAGGTCATTCTCATCCTACACTCCACATCTAATGGAGTAAAACAGGCATGGCTCCATTGCAGCTATCTGATCTCCTTTAGGCTGTATAGCAGCATTGAAGGGAACTTTTTCAAGCAGAAACATTTTAATCGGAAAATCTACTCAGTTAAAAAAATCAACATTTTCTTTTTAATTCAGAATGGAGCCAAATTTCTAATTCTCAAGCCACTTTCTAAAATTGAACTAATCTTCAATATTCAGTGCATTCATTTTCAATATGCATTCATTTAAGCAATATGCTTAAATGTTCCATACATTATTTGATCAGGTTTTTCTTGGTTTCAATTTCTTTTTCATAAGGGGACATATACCTCCAGAAATGTTAGAAATAGCTTTCATTTTTGTGGACAGATACCTTTCAAGTCTCCCAGTATCTGTGAGAAAGAAAGAACGTATTTTCACAGGTAATGGGCTGACACTGTGAGGAGGCAGCCACTTAGGAAGACTGAAGTGCACAAACACTATGGCTCTCAAAAATATACTTCCATTTGCATTTGACTGAGTATCCCATTTGTCTTTTTTTTTATCCTATTTGCTCTTTTTCTCCTGACATATCAAATTCTTTACTGTGCCTCAATGCTTTGGATCACAATACCTTTTAGCATTAAAAATAAAGGTGTCCACAGATGGCTTTTCTTTTGTGCCTTCCTCTGAATTCTGTTCGCTTCCCTCATCCCCCTTCTTCATTTTCCCCCAAACGAAATCCTACCTAATGGAGCCTCATTTGCTTCAAACGCTGCTTGCAGAAATATGTTTCACACGGAAGGTGAACAGAAGCCAAGTATAGGCATCTTCCCCCTTTACACAAACAATGGCATAAAGGCAAAACTCGTGTGTTTTGTCGTGCCTATACATCTCACACAGCTCTAGCTGTGGTAAGACGGAGTTCTCCCAGAGCTCTAGATGTGGTAAGACGGAGTTATCCATACCCTTATGCTTACACAACTGTTTGAATGACACAAAACGTAATAATATTTCAGCACTGCAGATGACTGGTGCCTGAGGCTTTTTTTAGTTTTTTTCTCTTAATTACTGTTACTCAAACTCATCCTGGCCCTCACAATTATAGCACTGGGTTCTGATTTGATGACACTAATCTTCTTGGACCATTTTGTCTGGTTTTCTGTACACCAATGCTCCTCCACACAGGGGTCTGATGCGAGGAATAGTAACGGACTAAGGAAAGAGTTAAGAGTTTTCTTCAAACTATGCATGGTCCCCTCCCAGAGACTGGAGGAAAGAGCTTGCTCAGTGGCTCTGGTGGCTGCCCCAGAGGCCCCTGAAGCTGACAGGCCACCAGTGTAGCAGTGATCCATCACATCTCCGTGCTGCCTAGTATCCATGCACCGCACTGTCTGAGGAGCCCAAAGGTACTGCAGAGCCAGACAAAGGTATGGTGTGGGAGTTTCCTACATTAACATCTTACCTAATGGAGTCTGGGATAGACTCCTAAGTCTACTCTTCTTTCACAATTCCTCTGCATCAAGTAACAGCATACACATATCTTATTGTGTAACAAGCAAACATGTCATTGAACAGAGTCCTTCTTTTGAGTCCAACTCCACTTCCACAAGTCCAGTTAAGAGTACGGGTATTTTACTTAAGCAGAAGAAAGAGAAAGACAATTCACTCCTTTCTTCTTTTCTATCTGTTTTGAATTGTCATTACTACTGGTATCATGCATAGTTTTGCCTCCTGTCACCACTTCTTCTTGGTAGTTTGCAACCCTCATGACATGTAGAGGCTTAGTACCAGCACTTTCTAAAATGTTAAGGCGAGCTAAATTGACTCGTGTTGCTGTGGTTAAACACTTGAATCGTAAATTACAAGCAAGTCTTTCTTGTATATATACTTGTATTTCCTGCTTTCAGTCTTGGCTGCCACCCAGAAAAACAGAGGTGTATGAGAAAATGGAAAAATGACATGTTTAGGGAGAAGGAAGGATTATTTTTCTGTATCTTAAAAAAAAAAGAAAAAAATGAAAAAATGTATCACGAGTCTCACATTTTACATTCTTTTGAAACTGTTACAGAGTTCTTTAATGGGAGATAGCTTATTTTTCTCTCAGGACATGCCACTGAGCAGGAGCAATGAGATTTGGAGCTCCATGGTACTTAAAATCCACAGTCCTGAAGCAGTACAGTTCGTGCTAGGTGATGTAAAAAACTTTCAACACACCTCATCCCAACAAGATCGTGAGGCAGATTCTCCTGGAAACTATGTTCAGGCACAGGGAAAATAAAGAAGTGATTGGTGACACCTAAGTGGCTTCACTAATGGCAAATCATTCCTAACAAATTTGGTGGCCTTCTACAAGGGGGCTGTGGTGTAGGTGGATAAGGGAAGAGCAACTGACATTATCTACCTCGACTTGCACAAAGCATTTCACACTGTCCTGCACAACATTCTTGTCTCTAAACTGGATGGACGGGCCACTCAGTGGATAAGGAATTGGCTGGATGGTTGCACTCAAAGAAAGAGTTGTGGTCAATGGCTCAGCGTCCAGGTGGAGAACAGTGATGAGTGGCATTCCTCAGGGGCTGGTATTGGGACCAGCACTGTTCAACATCTTTGTTGATGACATGTCCAGTGGGATACAGCAAGTTTGCCAATGACACTAAGCTGTATGGTGCATTCAATACACTGGAGGGAAAGGATCCTATGCAGAGGGACTGTGACAGTCTTGAGAAGTGGACCCATGTGAACTTCATGAAGTTCAACAAGGCCAAGTGCAAGGTTCCATACCTGGGTTGAGGCAATTTCAAGCACAAACACAAGCTGGGCAGAGACTGGATTGACAGCAGCCCTGAGAAGGAGGACTTGGGAGTGTTTGTTGACAAGAAGCTAAGAGACTTGGTAATGCATGCTTGCAGCCTGGAAAGCCAACCGTATCCTGGGGCCCATCAAAACAAGCATGACCAGCAGGTCAAGGGAGGTGATTCTTCCCCTCCGTTCTTGTAGACCCCACAAGGAGTACTGTGTTCAGCTCTGGGGCCCCAACATAAGATGGACATGGACATTTTGGAGCAATCCATAGTCCGACAAAGATGATCAGAGGTCTGGAGCACCTCTCCTATGGGGACAGGCTGAGAGAGCTGGGCATGTTCAGCCTGGAGAAGGGAAGGCTCTAGGAAGACCTTAAAGCAGCCTTCCAGTACCTAAAAGGACCTACAAGAAAGCTGGAGAGGGACATTTTACAAGGTCATGTAGTGATAAGACAAGGGTGAACGGCTTTAAACTGAAAGAGAGTAGATTTAGATTAGATACTAGGAAGAAGTTCTCTTCTGTGAGGGTGGTGAGTCACCGGAACGGGCTGCCCTTAGAAGCTGTGGATGCCCCATCCATGGAATTAAAGGCAAGGCTGGAAAGGCCTTTGAGAAACCTGATCTAGGTGGCAGGGGGATTGAAACTAGATGATCTTAAGGTCCCTTCCAACCCAAAGCATTCTATGATTCAATATAACTAGCAAGGAGTAATGTAGCCAGCTTTATTTCAACTGCTATTTTAGACGCTCCATAAAGTAGGACAGAAAAACTCTTTGATGATAATTATCTAATTTTAATCATTCAATAGTTGTAGAAGAAACCTAGGATGACAAACTGATTCCCAGTCTGTGCTGAGAAGGTGAATATCCATCCACAGAGCCATTTCCTCTTTCATGGCACAGACTATGCTATAGCAGGTGACATTAGTGCATGGAGCTTCATAGATACCCAGACAGACGAAATTAAACTTCTACTTTTCTACATTAATTTACCCTAAGCAAATTAAGTTTGTGACCCATCATCTTTGATAGAAGCTTTTTTTTCAATTTGGTAATCTGGTAATCTATATAAAAGGTGGACAACTACAGTATTTATCAGCACGAAACCTCAGAGTTGCAGAGGATGTAAAGACAGCAGAGCAGAAGACGGGGTAGACAATCTGATTACCATGTTGTGTTGGAGATACTTGTGCCAATGATCAGAGAAAATCCTTCTTTGCTTAGTATAAAAAGAAGAGGCGAAAAGATTGGTCTCTGTTAAAGATTCGTCTAAAAAGATATTACATGCAGACAGAGAAGTTCTTCCAAACATTCTGTAAATTACAGTAATTTTGTTTACCATCTATGATCCAGTGGTCTGGGTCATCACTCTTATAGCTTCTTCTGCTAGAGAATTTGCTATTAATTTTGTTGTATGCTTACCAATAAGAACTATATTTAATCATATTTTCAGTCACATTGTCATTCTTTTGGGGATCAGTCTTAAAGAAACTATTTTACCTTGATCTCAGGAGGCTAAGTTTGTGCAGATTCATTAACTTAATATCTTTGAGCAGAAAAACTTTTTATAACATTTTTATAATTTTTTTTCTCAGTAGTAGCTTCTGTGTTCCTGCATATTTCCTATGCCACTTATACCTTCTTTTAGTGCATAAATCCTTCTTTAAAATTTGTTTCTCTCAGTTTATTATTAAAAAAGAAATACAGTAGAACCTGCTGGATATTTCCTTTTCCTGCATGAGTTTGTTTTTTTGCTAGACTGATGTTGAATAAGGGCAAGAGGAGGCAAGAAGTGCTTAAACTTAGTCCCAAATAGCACATTATGGAATCCATTATGGGACTTATACTAGAGAAGGTTTTATTATTATATTAATAGATCTCATTACCTCTCCAGAAATTCACTGCTCTTTATTACAGTAGGAAGAGCAAAGTGCACAGAAATCAACTGGAACAATGAAAGAACTTTAAAAACAGATATAAAAAATATACATATTTTCATTTAAAAATTGAGACAAGTACCTTACCTTGTTAAAGGACTGTATGGCTAGAAAACCAATAACCGTAGAGGGAGCAGAGCAGTTAGTGACAGAGGTAACTCCATACATACTGTCCTTTACAAAATGTTTGTAAATGTTATCAGATTTGAATCCTAGAAGAACTGCTGTGATTATGTAATCTGACACTTTCATACCAAAAGAGCAGATCTTCACACCTGGTAATTTTTACAGCAACTCCACGACATCAGGCTGAATTAAAGAATTTATTAAAAAGACACACATTTGTAATTTTAAAATATTCCTATTGATAGATAATCTACTACAACTCACTCAATATTAACCCATTTTTTACTTACTCTTACTGTTAATAACTGCAGTTCATTTCTGGTTCTTTTATCAACCTTTTAACTAAATGAAAGTTTCTGGAAAGTTCTGAAAGTTTAGCTTTTTTCCCACCACTGTGATCAGATTAGGCCATTTATTACAACTGGATTTAACCTCCCTCATAAAAATACTGGTTGATGAGATAAATTCATCTCTTCCCCCTCTTTTGCACATGTAGATCTCATGGACCTTATGAGACAGAGGATCACCACTGTAGGTCTTCAATTCCATCTTTCCTGTTAATTTACTTTATAAAACACAGGTGAACTAACGGGTCTCAGGATTACAGCAAGGATGCTACTTACATATTTGCAGAATACTATTCCTTGTTCCTACCTAGCTTTCTTTAGTTTTATCCAAGGATATTGTTTTGCTTTGTGGCATCATGGTAAAATCATAGTTAGACAGGTCTTTACCCAAGTCTGGAAGGTCTTTCTTATCTTCCAGAGGGTTGTCTGCCATACACTAAAATTGACCTGTGTCTTTTCTTCCAGTTGTGTAACATTTTATTTCCCAGTATCAAAGCTTTTCAGTGTTTCTTAGCCAAATAATTCACATTTGCCTGTGCTATTTATTTGTCCTATTAATAATTTCTCTACTGGTCCTTGTGATGTATGTGTCATACCAGCATTTATTTTATACTTTCGTATTGCCGACAGAAGCATTAAATAATATGTGGTCTAGAAACGTGTCACAGGATGATGAATTCCCATACATAACACCTGGAGATCTATCAGAAAATCAGGTTTTTATTTCATTTACAGAGTACTATATTATTCTAATCATTCTTTCCTTCTTGACACTTTCTTGTGACACATCTGTGTACTGTCTACGTCACTTTCACCTTCTTTTGTGGCTGGACAAACCTATAAATAACTTCTGTTTGAAAGCTCTGAGTCTGAAAATAGAGTGGTAAAAGCCTGGATGATTAGCTTGTATTAAATAACTAATTGTTTATAAAAGTTGAGATGAATACATATGTAGGTGCTTAAACCTTGATAGGTGACAATTCCTGCCAGTGCCTTACAAAGAATTCTACCTCTTTCCGCTATTGCATAGAGAAAACAGATAGGTGCTCAGTCTTCACCAAGCATTTCACTACATATACCTGCACAAGTGAGACACTTACATTAGACAAGAAACTTACTTTTATCAGGTATCACTGCAATGTGATGAAATAGATTTCAAGTTTTACACATCCTGGGTTTCATGAAATGCTGCTAATTGCATTCCTTTATTATCACTTATTATTATCCATAGAAACATAGAATAGTTAGGCTTGGAAAGGA
Organism: Coracopsis vasa; assembly: GCA_026283785.1. Lineage (NCBI taxonomy): Eukaryota > Metazoa > Chordata > Aves > Psittaciformes > Psittacidae > Coracopsis > Coracopsis vasa. The sequence continues at coordinate 8,875 of JANHGB010038323.1, forward strand.
CCTTAAGATCATCTAGTACCACCACCCCCGCCATGAGCAGGGGCACCTCACACTAAATCATATCACCCAAGGCTTCATTTACCCTGGCCTTGAATACTGCCAGGGATGGAGCACCAGTTCTGCCAAAGAGAAGTGACTTCTCTCTCATTACCGATCAATACCAGCACATTTTACTGATTTCTGAAGGATTCTTGAAGTTCGTCAGTGTTGCAAGATTTGCAAACAAGTGAAACAAATTCAGTCTCCTTACTCTGACTCCTTTGGCACTGAAGGGTTCCAGTCCTGCTGATTTCAGTAAAATATTTAACTTCCATTGTTTATGTTTATGGTCCTCCCTATCTGCTGGCTCAGTAGAAAGTATTTCCTTAATACTTTATCATAGGAATACATCATCCTGCTTTTCTTCAGGAGCAGATAAAAAAATATTTGTTGAACACTTCCTTTTCTTGTTGTCCTTACTATCCTTATCTAGTGTCAAACTGATGCTGCTGCTGAACTATTGTTTGTTCCTGACACATTTCAGAAATTCTTTTCTGAGTTTCCCTGATTGTTTGTCTGCTTTTTCAGTGATATTTATTTACATTTATTAATAAAACAGCTTAAACATCTTTTCTTAACCTGTCTGAAAACAATATTTTGAGCAATTGGATCTAAATATCTTTTTGCATGAGCACAGAAATGGTAATGTAGGGAACCCCTGGTAAATACAGATGTAGCAGCTGAAAAATAGCCAAAACACAGAAGAGACAAAGGGACCTACCTTGTAACTCAGCTACTCTGTAATTTTCTGTAGTACCTCAGTTGGTCAGGGTCCCTGTTGTTCTTTTGACATAAAACCTTGTGGCTAGGATTACCTCTGGATTTATAGCACATACATATTTGTTGCATAACTACAGTTGAACTTCAATTGCAACCAGAAAATATAAGTAGCACAAAAATATAGGAGTCCTACTGCTGAGTGTCTCTTAGTTTCCTCTTGTTGCTTTACAGCATCTCTTTCTTGCACACCTGTATATTACAAACCTGTTATTCTTTGACTTTTCAACCAGGATTTTTTTTTATATTATTTTTTTTTTTTTTTTTTTTTTTTACTTTTGGCCATGGCTGCAACAAAACAGAACACTGGCTTCTATTCAGAACACTGAACCAGAAGTTTGTAAAGCTCCTACTGTTTATTCTTTTAAAAGCAGATTTTGCTGCTATAACAAGCTGGTGCAATGCTGAGAAACAGTCAGTCAGCAGTTTGCATTTCAGTTTTTCCTTTCAGTTTATCACAGCTGATCATATGACAATCAAAACCACTTGTTATGAACAGATTTGATGCCTGCAGAGACTAGCAAATCCAGACCCCATGACGAAATCCTGAAACCCAAATGGAAGGATATAACATATGGAAGCCAGGCTTTGGTGAGCCATATTAGTTCTGCCTACTCCATCCAGATGTTTGCAGGGACCCAGATATGTCAGACACTTCCATACCTCAGCGTATCACATTGTCAAACAGAAAAATCAAAAACTATGAGAAACGCTAGGCCCATATGTCTGCAGCCTTCATGAAGTCAGACAATGCCAAGAATACACAGATCTGCAGCCCACTTTCTAATTAAAATACAAAGGAGTATGCCATTCATTTTAATCTGTAGGACTACATGAGAATCTGACTTGCATATTCCAATGACAAAAGAAAATGCACACATATTTTTATAGGACTAATTTATAAACAGCTTCTAACCCCCACCTACAGCGTTACTTGTCCTTCTAACATCCTTTCTATTGTGTAAAAATTTTTCCTTTTTTTTTTTTTCTGTTGAAACTTTCATATTCAGGGAAACAAAGTGACAGCAAGGAATGCAGGTTGGCTGCATTACAGAAGAGAATTAGGATGCTTTTCATAGTACTATTTTAAAAAAAAAAAAAAAAAGCTCAATTCTTTTCTAACCATCATAGATTTATTAAGTTTAAAATAAACTAAGAATAATACAACCTTCTGATGCTGATGTGAGCCTCTGTGGGGAAGAAGTCTGCACTTAGACTCCTGCGTTTCACCCATCATACTTACACTGAAACTCAGGCAACCTGGAGCTGAAGATGAAAGACTTGTTTATTAACCTGCAGTGGAGTGATAAGAGTAGACAAGAGGGTGGTTAGTTAGGGTTGGATGGAGATTTATCAAAAACGAGAAACTATAAATGTTGCTGCCCACCATGATCTTAAACCCAAAACTAAACAAAAAATATTGGGTTTGGTAGTAATCACATGGAAATGTTCTCGGGGGTTGGAATTAGGTGATCTTAAGATCCTTTCCAACCCTAACTATTCTATGATTCTATGATGCAGGTGCATCTTACTTCCATTACTTCCAGGAAGACCTCACTGCAACCCCTATATAAAGTGGTCTTATAAGAAAGATGGAGAGTCTTTTTACAGGGCCTGTAGTGTTAGGACAAGGGAAAATGGGCTTAAACTGAAAGAAGGTAGATGTAGATTGGATATAATGAAGAATTTCTTTTATGATAAGGGTGGTGAGACACTGGGACAGCTTGGCCAGAGAAACTGTGGATGCTCCATCATTGGAAATATTCAAGATCAGACTGGACAGGGCTTTGAGCAGTCCCATTAGTGAAAGATGCTGCTGTCCACAGTGGGGTTAGTCTAGATTATCTTTAAAGGTCTCTTCCAAACCAAGCTATTCTACGATTTTATAATTTGATGTCTGTTCCAAATGATAACAAAATCCTGGTAGACCTATTGGTAATGGTAGGTTTACTAGCTTGACCTGTGTTGCCCATCTGTATGTCTCAGACCTTCCAGTGACCAACTGAGCAGTTACAGAATTTGTAGTTCAGGTTGCCTATTTGCCCTCAATTAGCTGCTTTATATGTATGTCTAATGACAGAGTCTTGACTGATATGATTTCATGACATTTTCCATTCAGTGGATGAATCAGCAGTATAAATGAGGCAATATTTTCTTTTTCTTCTCAGCATTCATGGCACAGTTTTAAGCCCCATTTACTTGGAATCATCCAAACCTTGCACAGAAGATAGAGTCACTCATCTTATGAGCATTGTTATGGGCATGCCTACACCATACAAAGAAGGGTGGTGTTCAGACTCTTGGAGACTGCTGCCTGGGCCAGCTCTTGAACCAGAAGCTGTGTTGCCACATCAGCAGGGTGCTGTAACAGAACTAATTACCTTTGTTGGAGACAAAACTAACTAGTATGGGTGCAGTATTGTATCAACATGGTTTTTTTACTTTTGATACCTGCATGGCTATCCACGGTATGGCTATTTAGGAACTTTTGGCTAGCTGGAGCAGCTTTGCACCATACTCTGTTGTGGTCTAAATATGCTCAATGATACTCATCACCACAACATTAAATAAGATATGCACAGGCACAAGTGCAAAGCACTTTCAAGCCTGCATCTTGCCACTTCACCATTCTTTTAACCTAATTATTAGAAACAATAGCTAATTCTTTACAGTTGCTCCTTCCCACAAATGAACCTTAAAGCACTTATTTTCTGAAAAGAAAAAAAAAACAAAGCCTCAGTTAGAAAGTCTAGCCCAAGTCATTCTGCAGACTAAAGAGTAAGTTAAGATCAACTTCAGAAATGCTAAAGCAAATTTTTAAGACATGATGCTTTCACAAAAATCTTTTCCTTTTATTTCCTTATTGTAAGTAAGATTAATTTTGCTTTCAAAAATTTTAGTGATATCATTTCCTTTCTGAAAGAAGTTGAGGTTCTGAGAACTGTGGTGATTGGTGCTCTAACTATCACTACTCTATAAGAAAACCATATAGGCAAAGACAAGAAGCACTAGAGAGAAAGCCTGTACTTCGGATTTTAGTACTTATATGGCAGATATAGTGTGAATAATAGACTGTGCCCATTCCATATACTAGCAAAACACATTAGAGCTTTTCTATTACAGACACAAATTAGTCATGAGCCAGCAGGTTTGAGAAACACAAAGTAAATTGCAAAGCAATGTGCAGGGATTTGGCTGCATGACTCCCATTAACATCGATAAGATTTAACTGTGCGACTCCCTGTGCAACACTTTGCAAATTTACCCTAAATTGACTAGCGTGGTAATTCCTGGACATCATGTAGTAGGGAAGTGACTGCTTCTGTAAACACAAGGGACTGTTGATTCTCAAATGTCTCCATGCTGCACTCAACAAACATTCAAACAAACATTTTATTCCCTACATCACAGGAGGACAGCAAATAAAGACACAGGCTCAGAACTCTTACTCCATAGGGGACTCCAGTTCCAGAAATGCCTTTTAGGGAGAACAAAACTCTATTAATGATCCCTGATACTGTCAGATTCCTGACATGCTGAGCCTAGAAATATCTGATCTACTGGTACCACATAGGAACTGAGGCAGCAGATAAGAATAGTTCCCTAGTTCCTGTACTAAAATGTGCTGAGAAACACAAAAAAAATTTGATTCCAGTATTCTCTTTGATATTGCTCCTCCTGAAAAACTATTTTTTATTTGATCACATGGATTTTTATTTGTTTTCTGCTAAAAAGGGTTTCTTTCTTTGCTTCCTTTTGCTCTCATAAAACTTTTCTCGTTCTTTCATTATTAGCTATCTAAAGGCTTCATTAGTAGGTAGCTAAAGCTACATTTTATTATCTTTGCATACTACCTTGAACAGATGTATTCCTGTCTGAATAAAAGAGTACAGATCTCATTTTCATTGTGTATTTCCCAAATCAGAGCACAAAATTTAAATAAATACAAGCAGCACTGCACGTGGGATAGCAGAACATTAGCATGCAGGTGCTGCTCATTCAGGGGCTGAGGGGGATAAAGGCAGTCAATGAAAAATTCTGGAAAAATATTAGAAGTCATGTTAGAAACAAAAATTATGTCCCTTCTTACTGAGCAGTTAATTTCAGATTTTCAGAGCTGGTTTTAGTTTTCTGTTCTATAAAAGCAAAATCATATCCTTCCTTGTCTTTCCCTTCACCTTCATTAACAGCACAGATAAAAGCAGTCACACAGCTGTTTCATTCCTCTGGCTTTATGTTTTCCAAGTGTTCAGTAGTAGCTGGATTTTTCAGGTTTGGCTGTTGGAGAGGCACAAGTGTCTTAAAGCATGTGAAATGCCTATTGGCATGGTGGGTCTAGTCAGATATGTATATGCCTGTAATGTCACAGTAGTATATGTATATCCATCTGTGTAAAACCAAAGTTCAAATTAAGATTGTGGCTTCGCATATATGAGCTGGAAGTGACCATAGCAGCCGTTCAGTTCAGTATGAGTCATGGAAAATAGTTTGCCAAGATAGTCCCTGGTCCAAAATTTTTCTTTAGAAGAATGTAGTAGTTGAAAGTCAAAGCCTGAGCTAGTATATTTACATAGATTCACTAATGTTTGCTGTCCTGCAAATCTTCCCATGAGCCCTGTATTTGACTCACACTTCATGCCAAATCACTGTGACAAAATCCACCCAAATATCGTCAACCTGACCATAACAACTTTCTGTTTCAAAACATACTTCTAGAAAAATCTTGGGTCCAACTAACTATATCACAAAACGCTTTTAAAAGCTTCCACTTCGAAAAAGAGTGAACTTGAAGACTAAGGGGTCAAGCAGACAGAATTAACTCAGATAGCATGAAAATGTTTTTTTTTTT